>JASANE010025378.1:0-41600 GCA_030248225.1 Trileptium ribeirensis | reverse complement strand
GGGTGCATGTAGTTTTCGTTTATACAATTTATTAAGTCAACTATACCGTTTTATTAATGCACTACTACATTCAATTTGTAAATTCAATGTATAAATCAAGTAGTTTTTATTAAAATTATTTTTCTGTGCGCTTAATTTCATCATATAGTTTTTCAGTGAATGTTATATTCAATTTTTCGCATATTTCCTCCACATTTCTTCTTTTTATTATGGCTCTTTCAGCCAAGCAACCGCCCGGCGCCATGTGATGACTCTGGCTTGGGTGATCGTAGAAGCAGCCGAGGCATATGCCGTTGAATTCCTTGAGAATCTTCTCAGCATTTTCTTTCCTTTTCTTCTCCAATAGCGGTCGACACCTATGCCATACTTCCAGCTTCAGTTCTTGGATGTCCACCCCCACTGTCTCTTTCACAGCTTCCCAGAAATTCACTTCCATTAGCATTGCGTGGTCGTCCGTATTTTCGATATCCATTGCTGCCATAACTTTCTCCAACATATTGTTATTTTCCATATTAGCGGTGATAAGTGTATTAATTTTAATTCTAAAAATAAAAAATGCATCTAAAATATATCTTCATATATAAGTGGTTAATTAAACATGGTAAATATTATATTTCACCAAATCTCAAAATATAAATATCATACCGCAGCTTTTCATTCCTGATTGTAGATAATCATGTACCCTTTAGGACAGGGTGCGTGGTTATCCACAATTTTCCATATTCGCCATCTCATCACACACACCCTATTATATAATTAAACAATCTTGGTTCCATTAAAGCTGGCCGATTCGCTCATTTTCGTATTATGAACACTTGTCAGTCAAAAAACACCACGAATATTCATAAAGTTTATTTCCATAATATACACACATACACCACAACAAATTTATAGTAACAACGGTTTTGTTGAAATTCCATCTTTTTGGACAATCCTTTTTGGATAAAAGAATGATAAGCTGTTCCTGTATTGATTGTATTGTACAAGTCTGCTGTCTTTTAACAGTCTGAAGCCATGATTTGTTCCTCCGCATGCTTCTTTTTCAGTCAGCACCCCCATGAAAGCGTCTTTTCCAATATTGTTCGTGATTTTCGAGAGACCCTTTGTTGATTTCTTTTCTTTTTCCTCAGCGCTCCACCCATAGTACGTTTTACTGTTCAGCGCTACCATCCCTTCGCCCTTCCACTCCAGTTTAAACAGCCCTGGTGTTCTTTTGCTGAAATCGTCAGTGGCCAAAAATGACGTCTTTTCCTTTTCGAATCGCGCCAATTTTGCTGCGTCCGTGATGTTGTCTTCCAATTCCTCCTCTGCCACGGCAAAGTAGAGGCTATCGGTGTCCATCTGGACCATTTGGAACGACTCCTTGCCCATGGTTTCCATTAGAAACAAATAGAACTCGAGCATCCGTAGTTTGGCGTACTGGTATACGAAGAATGGAATGATATTTGGCAGATCGTGAGTTATCTGAAACAAAACGCGTTATTAATACACGAGAAGTCTGTTGCATTTATGTTATGAAACGAATTTGTAAATATTCAATATAATCAATCTTGCATTACAGCTTTTTCCATTACCAAATTACATTCCAAAAATACCATTAAAATACATTCCAAAATTCAAATTTTTAACTTTACAGCTAATCTAAAATAGTTAATCTAAACACAGTGCAGAGTACCTACCTTTTTCTTGGCCATGTGAATCTCGTATACGTCGTCATCTATTTCATCCATCTTTTTGAACAGGGCATCGCGCACGTATTTGAGGGCCTCTGTATCGGTCTTGAACACTACGTCTTCGAACCTGGTTTTGTCGAGCAGGAGACGGCCATAGTAGTTGTTGCCGATAAGTTTGTACATTTCCCCTTTGACCTTTTCGCTGGGGCATTTGTCGGCTTTGCGTCGTTGGTCGGCTACTTCTTCTCCTAGATGTTCGAAAGCCGCTACGCGTTTGAACTCGACGAATTGGTAGACACGTGTGACGCGAACATTGCATTTTCGGAGATAAAATCGTAGCAGTGGAGTTGCCAGGAGGATCTTTGTAGCGTGATATGAGCCGATGAGGCACCGACGAGGTGTTGACATGATACCGCGTTCCTCGGCATAGTTCTGCATGTATTCGCCAATATCGTCACGTGATATTTCTACGTTCTTGAAGATCGGTGGCATTTCTTCCCATTTGTCACGGGCCTCCTCGTTCCAGTACGGTATCTGTAGGTCCACTTCGACTATACCAAACACTTTGTCTGCCATTATGTGCGATATGACGTCTCGGACTTGAATGATATCGCCCTTGAAGGCAGAGTTGCCGTGCTTATTTATCCAGTCTTGCCATTCGGGCGTGTTGATTTGTTTCGAAATAAACGGAACGAAACTGCACTCTTTACCAATAATCAATTCACAGTCAATGCTGTTAAGGAAAGAGTGTTTCCGTTCGGTTTCTCGCTGGCGCCGTTGCTGTTCTTCGTCCTTTATGGGAGCGCATTTGGGGCAACCGTGCCAGTAGCAGCCGTCAAATTCAATTACGATCGCCTGTATGTTGCCGTATTTATTTGGTGCGACGTAGCCGTCCAAGTAGTACCTTGTAGAACCGCAATTGAATACTTTCTGGCCACCATTAAATCGCTGTTGTATTAACACATCTTCACAGTCGAACCTTTTGCAGAGCTCGCGTCTTTGGTATTCAAGGTAGATAAGTTCGGTGGCGCAATGAGTGTAGCTGGGTGTGGCTTTTAGAGGTATTTCGTAGTTTTTCTTCATTTGGCCCATGAATGCAGCACGTTCTTCCTCGACTGGTAGCCCTTCTGATTCGGTTGGCAAAGGTTCGCCCGGATTGCCGTTGATTGGAATCCAAACTGCAAAGAGACCGGTGGGCATGTCTTGGCACAAGGACCAGAGGTAGAGGGAATTAGCATCGAAGCCCAGTATCTTCTTGACCAGTTTCCCTCCGCGAATCCTCGTGACTCCGGCCTCGTGATATCGATGGAAGACGATTGAGGGCCCGCCGACGATGTTGTTTTTTATCATTGAGTGTATGCTTTTGAATTTTTCGTTGAACAGAACAAACAGTCCTCCTTTGGGCAGTCGTTGCATCATGCGCTGCAGTGCTACTCCGGGAAGACTGATTGCCTGTTTGAACATGTCGATGTTCCATTCCTCGAACTGATCGTACATCTTTTGCACGGCATCGAGGAACGGCACTACGTCCAGGTTGTTGTACCACACCAGTAGGTCCTCCATTTTTTCGAATTTATGCTGCTGCCACACGGTTTGTAGATATTCGTAGTCATTTTTGTTCATTGATTTTTGCCGAAGGGTGCTGTAGAAGGCGTTTATCGACGGCAGATCAGTTTCTTGCAGTTGATCCAATGTTTCGAACCATTCATACGGCCAGAATCCTTTCTGTTGTTCCACATTGAAGGCTCTGAGAAATTTATCGTAGCTAGTTCCTGGGCTGAGGTAGTTTGTTATGTCGAGGAAAAGTAGCCGGTCGGTGGCGACGCTCATGAAGCCGTTGTTCTTTTTAATGGCGTGGTTTATTTTCTCTCCGCTGTAGATAAGGTGCGGAATATAATACTTTTTAATGAGATTAAGATCGAATTTTGCGCTGTTGAAGCCTAGAACAACAAGCTGCCGCATCCATTTGTCGAATTTTTCGAAATACGCTTTCCACCGCCTTGTCTCGTATGCTCTACCTTTAGCGTCTTCATATTCCTTAGTAAATTGTCCGCTTTTCTTGCATTCCTTAAGCAGCTTTCTGAATTCCTTTTCGTGGTATTTGTTTTGTTCCATTTCGTTACGCAGACGGTTGTAGGTCTCGCCGTGCTCTTCCATCATGATTTCGAACGCGGCATCACTGATTTCGCACAGATACGCATGCATCGAAGACACTATTTCGTTAGGCTCGCCAATAAAACATTTTGGCTCTTCATAATCGGGTACGTTACTGGCTATAGAAACACTTGCTGGTAATAACTGTTTTGTGTATAATAGTTTTCTATCTTCCTCTGACATATCTTTGATGGGCTGAAATCTTGCTTCAAAGTCATACGTTGCTCTGAAGCGGTAAAATTTGTCGGCGATATGGAATCCTTCTTCTATCAGTTCGTCGTGTATTGATTTAGGAAGTCCGAAACCTCCGCCCTTGTAGCTTAACTTTGTTTCTGCTCCTTCGCATTCAGCTATATGACGATTGTAGTTGTCAATACGATCCCATAACTTGTCGCAATTTGAGCACCGCCACGATTTGGTATACTGCTCCAGATTAGTGATGAAGGAAAAATGATCTTGGTAAATGTTCAAGTTCATTGTTTCGTAGTACAGCCCTCGGGACTTGCGCATGAGTGATGATGGTGGGGCAGGGGCAGATTTCGGTATATTGCTAATTGTCCCACCTTCGTTTGTGTCCTCTGGTCCTTCAATATCCATACAATCGAGCCGATACTTTAAACTGTCACTTGGCTCCGCATATTGTTCCTCGTCCGATTCACTTTCCTCGCATTCCGCCATGTCATCAATATATTCCATCATCGGTTCATCTTCTTCCTCTACCTCCTCGTCGGTGTCGGGCATTAACGGAGCGGATTCGTCGTAGTCATCGTAGACGGGATTGAACGTCCGTTGCCGCTCTTCGTATTTTCGGTAAGCTCGCTGCAGGGAACTATCACCAGGTAGCTCTTCGAGAATTTCGAGTTCGTAAACAGCAATGTTAATTTTGTAAAAATCCTCCACATCCTGAAGTTCTTCCAAGTCTATTCCAGAAAAAATCTCTATGCCACGGTGTTCGCACCATCTACTGCATTCGTCGACCACGTGCTTCTCAAATTCAGCCTGATTTCGCATTCGGAAACCGCGGTGAAGTGCTAGACATCTGAAGAAGCACAGTTTGTCTCGATAGTCTCGCGAATTACGATCCTTATCAAGTGGTTGAATACTTTTATTGTTTATTATACATGGTGGCAAAGCAACACGAGCTCCAATTAAAGCATGGGGGGTTAGTTTGTTAACAGTTACTGTCATATTTGTTATTTTATCTACTACATATTTAGTTGTTGGACGTTGCTGGCGGGCCCATTCCAAAATGTCTTGTGCATCCAAACGCTGAATAAGTTTGTTGAAATCATTTCGGTCGGCAATGAGCATGGCGTCGAAGAGTTGGGTGTTGTTGCTACTGTAAAAGTAGCCTTCCTCGTGGGTAATAATGTTGCGCAGGATAAAGCCAAACGATACCGACCATTTCGCTTTGTATTTTTGCAGCTCGTACACGCAGCCCAGTTTTTGTTTGATATCAGCTTCGTCGGCATTCTCCAACCGGAAATTGAAACGATCCTGGATCCTTCTCCCGCGTTGATAATGTGTACGAATTTGCTTCCAATTGGTGCGCACCATCTCGTCGTTGCCGTTGTAGCTAACTGGATCCTCGGAGGGCAGATTGTTCGGGCGTAACGTCGCTTGGCGCTGTGCTCGAGGGAATTTCTTCGGTGGTTCTTCTACTGTTTCAGCATGACGCTTTTTAGAGTGTACTTCCGCAATGTGACGACGTAGATTGTCCGATCGATTAAAAGAACGGTTGCATTTTGAACACATGAACCCACGTCCGTTGACTAAATTGTGCACTGTTCTGAAATGGCGACTTAGGTTAAATTTCTTCGCAAACGGCTTGTCGCATTCGTTGCACATATACATTGTTGTAGGCGCCTAAATGAAATATAAATATATGAGCCTACTTAATACTAGCAACACTTTCTATTTAATAACATTTGGGTGTTATTTTTAATAATTTAAAATTCACGTTTCTATTCTTTTTAATGATTACTAAAATGACTTTTGTCACAGCGTCATTTTGAACACTATTTCCTAAATATATTTCGTAATCTTCATTAAAAAGCCACTACCCGTTTCATTACCTGTTCAGAAATTACCAGAATATTTAATTAAGTTTATTTTATATTTCAGTTTAGTTTTTACTAAGCAATTTCGTGTACTCACTATGGATGGTCGAATATTTAGCTCCCTGTTTTATGCTACACGTAATCAAACAAACTCTATTCATTGGTGGTCAGCAAGACAGAACAGGATAACGTCGTCGTATTTTGGTCGTATTGTTAGTGCAACAAATGAAACTTCGCTGCAGAATTTACTAAATGATATTCGCGCTCCATATAATCCTTACGCATTTATACCAACGTCTTGTCTAGTAGGATTAGCTGAAGAACCAAATGCTAAAGAAGCCTATATTCGTTACCAGAAAGTTATAAATCATCGCGACGTTACGATACATCCATCCGGCCTCTGCGTACCTGTCACTGCACCGTATCTTGGTTCAACGCCAGACGGATTTGTTACAGCCCCTGATTTCGATGAGGCAAAAGTATTGGAAATAAAATGTTTACACGATAAAAGTCCTCTGCCACGCAGCATTCTTGAAATAGCGAACAGTAGAAAGGCTAACTTTTATTGTAAAGTTGACCCAGTTACAAAACAATTTACTTTAAAAGTAACTCATAAATACTACTTTCAAGTTTTAGGTCAATTAGCTATAACTGGCCTTAATTCGGCTGACTTTGTAATTTATGCACCTCGTACAAAAGAAATCAAAGTTATCGAGATCCTTTTCAATGACGCAGCATGGGATAAAATACAACAAAAACTTGATTTATTTAACAGCAGATATCTCAGTTCCACCGCCAAATCACCCAGTGGCGATATTGCAACAATTTCAGAGATTATACAAGCCGATAATTCACCTTAGACACATCAAAGCAGTTCATTTTGTAATCAGCAATACTAAGTCATATTTCACAATTTCAAAATCGAAACTTCACAAGTTGATATACGATACTTACCTTCACTACGACCAAAAATATCAGCAGTCCCAAGACAGATTTGTGTTGGTTCGCGATTTTGGCTATGAAATCGGACGTTCTGACAATATTTGCACGAAACTCAAAATTGTTTATATTTCTTCTGCTAACAGGATTATAACTGCTTATCCTTTTTAATAGTAACTTAGATAAAGGTTAACTAAAATTAAATTATTAGTAATATTCATAGAACAGTAACAAATAATGCCAGGAATCATTTCGAAATCTGATCTTTTTAATATCTGTGAAGCTATTTTGGAGCACGTCAAAGAAAACTGTCAAGGCTGTCGCTCAGGAATTCGATCAGATAATGAACCATGGTCGCATACTGGGCTTACTGGTTGCTTATATATTTTCAAATTTCACGTCGAAATCTACCTGGACACTGTTCTAAAGGAAATGGGTCTACATTACACCAACCGGGAACAATGTATTAACGATATCGACTTATACTACGACATTTGCTATTTTGAAGAAAAAGAAAATATTCAACAAAACGTTATAAGGGACATGGTTGAGGACAAAATGCTGCGTGATTTAGATTATAGCGAAATTAAGAGACGGCGGTACCAGTAATTTTTTGTTTATAATTTTCATAATCGTGCACGTTTTGATATTGTTTTTTTGAATAAAGTTATTAAAAGAACTTGGTTGTTTGGCAATATTTACTCTTAACAAATGGCTTTGAGCGAACTAAGTTACTGGATTTCAAATAATAAACAAAAGCTTAAATCTGTTCTTTTAGTCCTCCTTACCATAGCCTTGTTGACTGAGTTCGGCTTCATAGTAGAACAAAGACGTTCTTGCAAACCCAAAATTGTTGAAAAATGTGAAAATAAGACTAACGTTTTATGTTACGAGGACTGGCGCAAACCACACATTGAACGATGGAACCCTAAACGGGGTTATAACATTCACTGGATCAACCGAAATACCAGCAACGTTCACTTTGAGGTCGTCTTACATCCCCCGGGTAACCAACTTTGGAGCATTAAGGTAATGTACCTTTTCGACGTATGGGAAAATATCTTTAATAAGATTTCTATACCATACCCTAGAGTAGTCATGCTTATTCAAACAACACATACATACCGAGGTTTCGAAGTCGACAACTGTAATCTGGGCACTAAGTTTTTATCTAAACTAGCTACGTTTAACCTAGACGCAGTTTTAAATAGTCGTCTAGTTAGGGTTGACATAAGAGGAGCTTAAGGTATTGCGTAATATGTTAAGTAACGTGCAAAAACAACTAAGTAAGCTATATTATGATCCGTCAAATCCCTTGGGACTTGGTTCAGTGGCTAATCTTTATAAATCAGCAAAGAAAAGTGGGCTATCAGTATCGCAGAAAGATGTCAGGGAATTTTTAGCAGGGGAACAGGCATATACGCTTTTAAAGTCTCGACCAAAGAAACATTTTAAACGTACACGGTATATAGTATCGGACCTTTATGATATATTTCAAGCCGACTTAGCTGATATGCAATCAATCTCAAAATATAATGACGGTTACAAGTACATTTTTGTTGTAATTAACTGTTTCTCTAAATTTTGTTGGGGAATACCATTGAAAAATAAAACCGGGCAATCTCTAGCAGGTGCCATAACATCTGTTTTAAACACAATCCTTCCAGAAAAACCCCGTAATTTTATAGTAGATAAAGCCAAAGAACACTATAGCGCTGCATTTACCCAAGTTTTTAAGGATAGGGAAATAAATTTAATTTATACTATGAACGATGAATCTAAAACTGTCTTTGCTGAAAGAAAAATCCGTGATATTAAACGTAAAATTTACATATACATGAGAAAACATAACACTTGGCGTTATATAGATATATTACCTAAGATAATTGAGTCCCTTAACAAACGGAAGGTTAGGACTACAGGTTTTAAGCCAATTCATGTAACTAGGGAAAACGAGGATAAAGTAAGACGTAAACTGTTCCCAAAAACTTTTACAAAATTTCCTCGGCAATATAAGTTTCAAGTAGGGGATAGGGTTAAGTTACTCAAACGTCAGTTCCCCTTTGCAAAAGCTTTTTATCCCAATTGGACAGAGGAAGAATTTTTTGTTGCTCAGCAGATACCTTCATCACCAGTTACGTACAGGATTAAATCAATTACTGGCGAACTAATTTTAGGTATATTTTATGAACATGAAATGCAAAAAGTGATACGCGAGGAAGAAATTTATGATATTGAAAAAATTTTAAAACGAAGGAAAACACGGGGTGGAGTTACTGAATATTTAGTTCAATGGAAAGGTTATCCTCTCGACCAATCATCGTGGGTTACTGAAAAAGATATAAAAGCAATTGCATAAAAGCTATATTACTTAATCTATTTCAGTTTTATTATGGAGTGGTCAGTTGTTAATTCTACAGTCTGTGGCGAATTTGGAACGAAATTAAATTTAACGGAACTTGGAGCTCGTCTTAATCCTCCTGCGGTATACGATTCATTCAAATTTTCAGGTCTTGTATGGCACCCCGTAATAAATGAAACGAAGACTGGCTGTTGTTTGATATTTTCTTCTGGTAAATTCAATTTAGTGGGTCAAACGGACTCAGAAAACATCAGAAAAGTGATGCACAAATTGGAAAGGGCAATTGGGACCAAAGTTGCTAGCTATGCAATTAAAAACATCGTCGTATCAGCAAATTTTTATAAAAAGTATAACCTTCACAAGCTATGTTATTATCTACAGCAACAAGGATACAACGCTACTTTTGACCCGTACGATATGATGCCTCCCCTGCTGCTGAAGCTTAACTTATGTAAAGGTCGCAAAGTAACCGTGTTGGTACACGCTTCTGGTAAACTAATCCTAACAGGTATTAAAAAGTACTCAGCAATAAGCAAAGTATTGAGAAATATATATAAAATTATTACACACGATCATGTATGTTATACTTGAATCACCATCATTTAGCTGTAAGCTACCGTCGCCTATAGATACCACAGACTCGGAGTGCGCCGTAGTTCAGTGTAACGTCCCTAACACGGTTAAGTATATAACAGCAGACTTCATCGAATCTAGTTACTCCACAACAGGTAATACAAGAGTTATATTCGCCAATTCCCGTTACAACCCCCTCCCGGTTTATCACAAAATTCGCGTAACGTCCCTCGAAGATATATCCGTGTCACTAAATTCACAAGCTAGAGCTACCATAGTACTTCATATTCGAAAAACTATTAAAAAGGCAGAATAACTTTGCTACGAATACATTCAAAAATGGATCCAGCTTTAGTACGTCTATTAGTGGGTAGTTCACGTCGAGCTGTACCCCTAAAGCTAAGCAACATATCTTCGAAACGAAAAAAGACTCGGAAAACTATTAAAAAGAAACGAAAAGCTACAAAGAAATCATCAAGAAAGCAAAGAAAGAAAAATAAGAAACGGAGCAAAAAGTCTCGATTATATTAAATAAAGATTAACATAAATTTTCAGTAATAAAATTATGGCTTTAAATTTCTCAGCTCACCCCAAATGTAGTGTTTCGGGGCTCGATCTTACATCGCTACCCCCTGTTCAGGATGAAGTTGAGAGCGTACAGGTAGTGGAAAGTGCGTGTTTCACGGGATTACCATCAGAAGATCACCTAACACCATTAGAGTTTAGATTTGGTGGCACTTCAGATTATATTGACGTAGACTCCATTATGTTATATCTACAAGTAGACCTAAATAAACAAGGCCCGCCACCTCCAGCTCCAGCTAGTAAACCCACAGCTAAGAAACCTAAAAAGAGACAAACAGGGACCTTGGATGGACCCGCAAATTTATTTCTATACTCTCTTTTCGAAAAGGTTGAACTGAAAATAGCGGGAAAGACGGTATCCCTAGAACAATCAAATTATCCCTATATTATGTATACCCTTTTTCACTTATACTTAACGAAAAGTGTACGTAAAACTTTACTGGAGACATCAATTTATGAACCCGACCAACCGTATGGTTTTGATTTAGAACCTAATGCAACAGCTCAGAGGTCCAGTATGTTATTTAGCAGTAAAGGGGAGCTATATGGCCGCGTATTTACAGATTTTTTAAATATTGGTAGATTTTTACCAGGCAACCTACCCATCACACTAGTTTTTCATAGAACCAAACCCACTTTCAGCATTATAGGCAAGCCAGATACCAAATACAGTATAAAAATTAAATCGGCAAAGCTCTACACACCCTACGTTACGCTATCACCACAAAGTCTTAGCAAATATCAACGTATACTTAGCAACACGGGATTCAAATATCCGGTTGTTCGGCATAGTATAGTGACCAAATCACTGGGAACAGGTGATATGAATGTTTCGTGGTCCTTTATAAGCAACGGAAGAGTACCTAGACGTATAGTACTTATGCAGGTAAGGGCATCAGCATATAATGGACAAATAGATAAAAATCCGTATAATTTTGAACATTTCAACCTTCAAAGTGTGCAAGTATTTGTTAACAAAAAGTCTTACCCAACAACAGTACCTCTTACGTTCCAAGAGTCTGGAGATATATTTAAATCATACTTAAACTTTCTCAAAAATACAGATTTCTGTAACCTTGAGCCGGGATTTGACGCATTTGGTTACGCTGCAGGCTACTTTATGATACCAATAACACTAACAAGGGACGGATCAACAAATTGTGGTTACCAGTCGTCAGTAGAAAATGGGAACGTAGACATAGAGATAACATACAGTAAACCATTAACAGAACCTATAATGTTGTTAGTTTTATCAGAAATTGACAGCTTACTCACCGTAAAGGACAATGGAGAATTCAAGTGGTCCGAGTAGTACTTTGTTAGACGATACCCCTATATTACTACAGCCACCCTATAATGCTATCGTAGCTGGGTCAACACAATCAGGAAAAAGTTATTTCGTACAGCAATTACTTCGTCACGTAAATGAGCTGCATACCCAAAACTTTGATAGGATCTTTTACTGTTACAACATGCCTGAGAAAGAGTTATTAGGGTTAAACGTCGAAAATTTAAAACTACTTCCCAGTTTCCCTGACTTTTTATTCGAAGAAAAAGAACCACCAGTACATACCCTCGTAATATTAGATGATTTTATGGATAGTTTAATTGGGGATAAAAGGTTAATAACACTATTCACTACGATGAGACATAGGTTAATTTCGGTAATATTTATAGTCCAAAATTTATACTTTTGCCCGAAAGTTGGTCCATGCATACGTCGAAATACTGATTATTACTTTCTCTTTGAAAATCGTGGAGATCAGGCAATGATAAACTCTCTGGGATCTAGAATGTTCCCCAATAAAAAGAATTATCTAACAGGGGCGTTCTCAAAAGCATTAAAAAGACCATATGGTTACCTCATGATAAATCTAAAACCTAATACTCCACCAGAGTTTATTCTGTCAAAAGGTCTGTTGCCTTACGAACAAAGTTACGTTTACATATGAGTGAATACATAAAAGAAAACCTCGTTGTGCTTAAATTTCTAGAGAAAGCTCCACTACAGTACGTAAAATCCATTCTATCTAACCCCACAGTTTCCCTAGTTCGCGCAGTTTCAGAAATTTGTAGAAATATAGAGAACGGCAACATTAAGTTAAGTAGCGAAAATCAAACCTGGGTAAAGTCACAGAAACGAAAAATTGTAGCACTAGCATCTCGTAGGAACTCCATTACGAAGAAAAAGTTAATTTTAAGAAGGGTAGGCCATACTCTGTTCCCTAAGCTAATCCACATAGCAAACCCCGTCCTAAAAAGTTTGTTTAAGTATGAGTGAGCCTAAACGGTATGCACTAGTAGAGGAGGGGCTATTTGAGAAACTTAAAGCAGGCACCGTTCCCGATAGTTCATTAAATAAACCGTCATTAAATAGACCAGTAGAAATAATTAATAAACCAACTTCATCAACAACGCTTCAAGATATCGTTAACGTATTACCTCGACGTCTACGTAACAAAGCAAAAATCTTCGCTCATTACCTCGAGGATCACGTTCAACTCAACTCTCAGGAGCGCGTGGTATACAACAACGGTACGATTGGTTCACATTTCATCGACCACGTTCGGTACTTTACGTCGTCACCGTTTCTCAAAATACAACGACCTCCCGACGCATCACGGTTTGCTGATATCATTAAGAAGGCTGGTGTTCCATCAAGTGCACTCGGAAGAAGTTTATCGTTAAAAGATGGCAATGCAAGAAGACCGAAGTGGGAAACGTAAAATGGAAACGGAAGTTAATGCAGCTAAACGTCAATGCGCAACAACACGTACAGTAACGTCACCTAGCGGCAAACAACGTATCCTGTTCTTCAGCGGTTGGTGCCCGTTCTCCAACTTCTTCGTCAGCCGGTATTTGGCAGGCGGTATTCCTTATCACAGCGCGGAACAATATTATCAGGCGAAGAAAGCGTATCATTTTGGGGACTTTGACAACTATTACCGTATTCTTCAATGCCGATCACCATCGAAAGCTAAACAATTATCAATAAATATTAACAATTATAACTCCAAGGTATGGGAGGCAATGCAATACGACGCAATGATGGAGGCTTTATGGACCAAATTTAACAACAACAGGTCCCTCAAGCAACAGCTACTGGATACCGGCGATGCACAGTTGATTTACGCAACGGAATACGACGACTATTTTGGTACCGGCGTGTCACACGAAGATCCAGTCTACGAAACGGAAGAAGAAATTCCAGGAAAGAATGTACTGGGCGAACTTTTGATGATAGTTAGAGATGAAATAAAAAATAGTTTATAGTTTCGTTTATGTTCGATGTCGTAACTTTTGATTTTTAAATAAAAGAAAAAAAAGAATTTGCGCTTTCTGGAGAGCACTAGTATTCCTATAATACGTTATATATTTGAATTAACTGCAAATGTTTCAAAAAATAAGCTTCACGTATTGTATTCCCTATACATTACATTTCTATATTTTTAGATAATTACGTTGCCTATAGGCTATCTCAATACTGTAGTATCAGTTATGTATACTCACTGCGAAATTATACACTCATTCATGTATCATCGTCACCTTAACGTTACGTGGACCGTCAAAGCATTGTCTAATCATATGACCCGTAAAACTTTTCAAGCTTTAATACAGTTATGCGACGGGGAGAGGCAACACAGGTTTTATAAGTGGCTGTCCATGAAGCCTCCCTACGTATTCCGGGATTTTCTAGCAGCTCTTTATACTATATGCCAGCTGTCCGTATTCTGAGCGTTTATGGATGAAGCCAAGGAGCGTGGTCGTAAATATTATGTGAAACAAGCAAGGTCACGGCAGGAATATATAGATAGATTCCTGTTGTGTTGCCAGTTGGATCATTTGGTTCGCGAAGAGAGTCGAAAGTATAACCGGAAACAACCAAATATCGATCCTCTCAAGGAAGCTGAAGAACTACTACCGAAAATCAGTAGGATTGAAATACTGCTTGAAAAAGGGTTAGATGGACCTAGTGTTACCGCTTGCGATCCTGATGCGTTAGATTTGACTCACGAAGTTGGGGAGCATTTTGGTTAACCCTTAAATAATCTGGAGAGGTGTGTCTGAAGTGCTATTACTTTTAATTAACCAAGTTGAAACTTAATGGTTTTCGTACGCGTACCTATTCATATACTTATTGTTTTAAAATTATGTTTCAGGGACTTAAAATATGTGTAACCACTCAGAAATACTTCTTAATTTGCCTAATAATCAGTTCGAAGTAATCCCTACCGCTCAGAGCCTATATCAACACATGGACCGTGTAACGTTGGCGAAACTTTGCAGCCCGATGTATGGCGAAATGCAACCCCGGTTTTATAATTGGCTGAAAGTTCAAGATGAGACAGTGTTTCACGATTACCTGATAGCTCTCTACACAACTGGACAGTTGGCAGTATACCGAGCATTCGCGGAGGAAGCACGAAGAAACGGGTGCGAGTTCCGGTTCCGGGAAACCACGTCAAAAGAAGAATATATAACTGACTATCTGTTTACTGGGCAGCGAGACTATTTTGTGACGGAGGACAAGTACTGGCGAACGCAAGAAGACGTATGTGATCAAAACTGGTGGCGAGATTTGGCAAATTTGAATGAAAAACGTGATCGCATAAACAAAATTTTAAAAGCCCACGTACAGCTAGATTTTGATTTCATTGTTAATACAGCACGCGAAGACTATAACTCCTTGGATTTGGCTAGAGAAATCAAAAATCATTTCTAGCAAATTCCTAAGACAACTTTCAAAACTGACATGGCCTGGAGAAATACGTGGGCTTCACGCCCTCCATCACATAAGAAAAACCAATTCTAGAAATTCATTGCCGTGACTATGGAAAGAAATGTTTTCAATATAAGGCCAAGTTAAGCGGGGCAACTTGCCAACCTGTTATTGCTCGAAACCCAGAAAAAAAATTGCCCTTCAACGGTACTATCAGCATTACACGCAAGAGATCTGCTTTTAACAAAACAAACTGCTCTAAACTTTTTCACCCTACCATAAGGTAATTAGGTATACCATATATTGTATATGTATCATATTATCAGTGCTTGTCTGGTTGAATAAAACACATCGCTGCTTTAAATCACTTTCAATCAACATGTACACCACGCACCTTTCTTTACCCGGCTAGATGCAACAGAGAGACAATATGAATAAAACATTACAGGTAACATAAATAATAAAACTTAATCCAAAATGTGGTAAATACTAGCGCAGGCCCATTGTACAACCAAACTGCAAGGGCGTAGCCAGGTTTTGGACAATGTCCCCTCCACCTTGCAGTGACGGTAAGGTGAAGCCGGAAAGTTGTGAAAAAATGATAGTAAAAGTGACCAAACACGGTCTAAAATAATCAAACATTCGGCAAATTTGAGCCAATTTTGGTGTCGGCTAACGATCGTAGCCAAATAATCGGAACAGACGCACACACTCCGATTATATATACATGTACATCAGGGAATAACCGGAACCGAAATTTACCGGAACCGGAACCAGTAACCGGAACCGTCCATTTAAACCGGATCCGGAACCGGAACCGGAACCTGGTCTTCGAAATTTATATATAGTAAAACAGATGATGGAAGAAATGAAGGTATAGTGGATTTAAAATGCATTAAAAATAACTTTTACATTAAACTTAATGTATTGCGATGGTATTATTGCCTTTCTGAAACTTTAAAGAGACTGAGGAAGCTAATAATGTTTATTTATCGATCAAATATGTCGGGTTTTTGGACGTTCAGAGCAAAAAAATGCCTTCCACTATACACCACTGCGTATACTGCGTCAAATCGAATGTGCTTACAAAGCTTGGAGCGTAGAATACACACTTTCGATCTGTCTCCAGTCGCCTCCCTTTACTACACATACGTTTGTTGCATGTTCTTCTGTAGCAAACTTAAAATTATTGGTTTATATGATTCTAAGATAAAATAATAGATAGAAGGTAATTTTCTGATCAGTGTTCAGAGACACTGTTTAGGCTAGCGTTGGACAAACAGTGCCCGTCAGTTAGATGATAATGATGATAACTTTCTAATCAAAATGCTATACATGAGACACACAGGTGATGCTGCTCGCACAGTTTCAATAAATACAGTTCATTGCCAAGGAAGCAGTTTCTGCTTGCGTTGCAGATAACGTTACTTCAGTTTCACCTGATTTACAAAGTTTAAAGCGCACCGGCTGGTGCTGACGAATTTATGTTAGCCAACATAGGCTAAGTACTTCTGCGTAAGCCACACTCTGTACCGAGTGGACCGGTTAATCAAATGTATCCCACAGACTTCTGGATGTGTAAAATAGCTGCTACAAGCATCGACCTGGCTTTGATATAACAAACTCCTGCAGGTAATTATGAAAAATTCCTGCTAAAGTTATGTGCCCTACTTACGTTTCTCACGGCAAATTGGTTAGTTAATCTTTTCTTTGGCTCGGTTGTATTGGAGTTTGATCATTGTATAATATATATTACATATGTTTGGATCACAGATGAAGCAAAAATGTGAAAAATTTCAAACAAAATTTTTAAACCGGAATTCCGGTTCCGGTATGGTTTTTGCCCTTTGCCGGAACCGCAACCGGAACACGATTTTCGCCGGAACCGGAACCGGAACCGGAATTCCGGTTACTCCCTGATGTACATGTATAGTCGTGACCCCCACACCGCCCTCCAACTCGACAGGCTGGCCACACCTATGGCGAACCGTTATATTTCACATACAGTGAAATATCTGTACTAACCGCATACCTCCAAATTAACTCATCCTCTCTACTGTGAAAATTTATTCTAAATTTTTATATGACAATCAAAAAATTACATAAAAACGTAGTTTTACGCAACTCATTCACCATCTTGTTTTCAGACTTTTCCCCATACTTTACTACATCCAAAATATTTACCTTTTATTTATCTTGCAATACTTCAATAAGTGCACACGTTTTGCGACACATTGAACTTAAAAATTTACCTAATCTTTCGGCGTTATAAAACATCTCCTACAAAGTCACAACAAACTCAACGACAAAAATTCACAAATTCATACATACATAGTTACAAAAAATGTTTCATATCAAAAGTAAAGTCTGACAGTATAATGGCATTGCAAATTTTCTGAAAAGTATATGAATCTCTCCAATTATCGTATGCTCAACACCAAAAGCACCACCCTACACTTAAGCTTTTAGTTATTAAAGCACGCATATTTG
The DNA here is from genome assembly GCA_030248225.1 of Trileptium ribeirensis. Lineage (NCBI taxonomy): Eukaryota > Metazoa > Nematoda > Enoplea > Enoplida > Thoracostomopsidae > Trileptium > Trileptium ribeirensis. Next base: position 24,044 of record JASANE010025378.1, on the reverse strand, counting down.
CATTCTTCCTAGTGGTTGCCATAATAACCAGGTTATTGTTCCAAAATTAGATATTTTAAACTTATTTATCAAAGCAATGTATATATACATATATATGTATATGTTTATATATATATATGCGAAACTTAATTTTAGCCATTCTCGGTATATTGACCATACACCAATCATTCCAATTTTCTGTAATTATGTATAGTACCGCTAAACAGAACATTGAGTATATATAGTTATCATCAGCACCATAATAAAAAAGTATTACATTTTGCGCGACACTTTTCCTTCCGCTTCATCGTGTAAGAAAACTTTGCAATACACAACATTTATTTGTTTATCTGTTTGCAGCGGTTTGCGTAACAAGTAGCTTAGTCCTTACACTGGTGTAAATTTAAGGCAAAACCCTCCATCGCTTTCGTGTCGAATAGCGAAATCAGCGCCAACAACTGTAATACCAGTTATGATTACCCGACCGCCGCCCTCCATTTCGACCCGAAATCCGCTGAGGCTAGAAATATTTGCACGCTGTCGACTTTGGAGGGGTACTTCACGACCACCGTTATCAGGCTCAGGCGATGGTGATGGTGTGGATAGCGGAGAGTAACTTGGCGAATCAGGAATGTTCAGTTCTTCATCATCTCCGCAATCGGGATCAGGTGATGCTGGTGGAGTAGATAGCGCAGAGTAATTCGGCGACTGGGGAACGACTGGTGCTTCATCATGTCCCGGAGCTGGCTCAGGTGATGCAGGTGGAGTCGATCGCACAGAGTAGTTCGGTGACTGGGGAACAAAGCCAGTCGATTCCGGTCGCATGAATCCCTCGCCCTGTTGTTGAAATTCGTTTTGAGACGGTCGCAGAGATGGTTTTACGTCGAATTCCGTTTTAGGAAGACGCAATTTGATGCATGTTTCACACGACTCTGGCGTAACAGTCGGTGTGTATTGTTCCATGTTCGGAATTTCCTGATTCATTATGTCTGCATTCACCTTAAAATATATATACATTGCGAGTCACCATCTTGTTCAATCATTGTTATAGACATAAATCAAACTAGATGCTTCGCCGGCACTGTGGGTTTACACTAAATTTAAGAACACTCATTCAACAACGCCCTACTCGTGTTAACCGAATTTATTATAGCATATGAACCAAAACAGGTAAAGTAGGGGCAAGATATCGGCAATGTTATATACTACATAGGTCTACATTCGCCGACCAAAATTTGAGCCAACTCGGTACAGTGCTTCGGGAGTTACGAAAATTTAATTGAAATTTTTAGTGGGTCAATAACCAATTTTGGGGTTTTACCCCTATTTCTCTGGGGCTTGTTATCGAGAAGTGGGTCTGCAATCGTATCCACCGGCTGTTTACACATTCACAACCAAAATTTTAATTTAATCGGCCACGCTGTCCGGGAGATATCGATATTTAGCGCAAATTGTAAGTAGGCCTAAAACCTAAAAGTTTGTTTGTCCACCAAATGTCCGCATTGGGGTGAGATATCCGAAAAAATTTTTGTGTCCTTTTTAGCACGTCTAAATACGCACCAACTCTGAAAAAATTGGGGAAATCGACAGAAGCGTTCGAAAGATACAAAGTGTGCTCGATGTGAGTTATGGACCCAAATACATGTAAAATAGGTACCGCCCATTTCGACCGGCAACTTTTTTATAAACAGGTACCAAACCATTTTATTCGGAATTAATACCTGCAAGTACCTAGGGTAAACCTAACAGTAATAAATTGGTTGCTATACGTTCAATGTTTGCGAGTCTAGGTTGCTTGTATGCGCAGGTTATGAAGGCTGATTTCGGCAACACCTACAACACCTACTTTTGCTTCATTACTGTTTCTACACGAAACGTATGAAATTGTGTATCTTCAAAATTTCTGAATTCAGAATGTAAACGAATATAGAAATGTCAATGTCCGCGCATTCGAAAGCATCCGCGCACGCTTATTGTGCATCGGCAGGTTCTTTGCCCAAACATAAAAATTTCACCAGCCCCACAATGCCACCCGCATCGAAGTTTTGAATCAGAAGTGAAGAGCAGTCCAAAATTAGAAAAAAGTAAAAATAGGGTCAAAATTTCAAATTTTCTCACTTTCCGTACCATTTTTGTAGAAAATGCGGTGGTAAAAATAGCGAAAGTAGCAGAAATGCTAAAAAGACAAAATAATTAACAGAACTAGGCTTTCTAAGGCCATAGAACTGACGACATGGAGGTGACGGCAAGTCGAACCTCTGGGTAATCCCTAATAATTAGAACTAAAATTTGACCCTGTAGTCAAGAGCGCTAGCACACAACACCGAGAATCAAAGCGATGGTGTTGATGGCCATTGACTAACTTAAAAAATTCATACTTTTGTAAATGTTCTTAAACATTTGTTCAGGAGTATATATTATATATAATGTAAATAACATTTCTTACATTTTGGAAGGCGAGCCGGAGGTCATATTCCATCACGTCAGCTTCAGGCGCTTCCATTTGGGGTTCGTTCTTAACAGCGAATGGACACTGTCGCTTTATCGGTGGTTGTGCTTGACTATATTCGTCCCTGCGTCTTTTAACGTCACATTCCTGTAAAGTTTTGTATTTCAATAACACATCACGCTTTGTACCAGCTCTGCTCACAAACTCTCTGCCGCACGCATACTCCTAAAATGCTGATAGATGTCATATAGACAAGGGTTCCCATTTACACTGATTAGGACCTTTACATAATTAGACTGTCACAGTTTGATCGTCTCAAAATTTATGCAAATGGTTGTTAAACACTAAATTTACCAAAATTTCAAATCAGCTGTGACGAAGGCCTGCTGTGCTATACATGGAAATGCCGGGATACACTATTCTTGCATGAAAACAACCCCTTGAAGGCCCAGTGACAGTGATTGCTAAAACTGTAATTATAGATGAATACTTGGTAAAAGGTATTTGTAATGGGTACGTTCTATATAATAAATATATAATGGGCTAATTTTGAGTAAGCAAATTAAACGTACTTGTGCCAAATCATGATCTTGATTAGGTTCTTCTTTTGATTCAATTTCTCCACTCTGCATGCCATCTTCTCCCTATAACAGTACTAGTTTTGAAACTAAGAATTTGAAATTTAATTAAAATTAATATAAAATGAATATAAAAATTCCAACGAAATAATACCAAAATAGCAACGAAGAAAGGGTTCGTACAATTACAACTGCTTTCGAGTTTATGCTATACAGAGCAGATACAAATATCCACTATGTTAAGAAACGAGCAAACTTTTTGTTATACAGCCAGAACAGTGTTTGATACACCTAGATATATCCCGCTGGAGACTATTAACACATAGGAGATACAGTTGTGTTTTATAATTTGTGGTGTTATAAGAAAACCAATGAAAACCAGAATAAATAGTTATCCCATACTTGCATTGTACTATGAAAAAACTTACTCTTCCTTCATTCGAGAGTTACTCTTAAACCTAAAGAAGTATTATAACTCTTAAAAAGAAGAACTATAATACTTCTTTTGTAAAAGAGTAATTTTGCACTGCTTTTTAAGAGTAAGTTATTATATTTTCCAGTTAAATACTATAGTACTTCTTTTCTATGCCAAAAATGTAGAGTACCTTACTTTAAAATACCCATTTTTAGTATGATAACTCTTAAAAAGAAGAGTTATAATTCATAAAATGAGTAAACTTACTCTTACAAAGAAGAGTAGCTTAGACAGTGCAAGAATAGCAGTGTATGCTACTCTTGAAAAGAAGAGTTATAACTCTTAAAAAGAAGAGTAAGTTTTTTTGAGAGTATACTTACAACAGCTTGCGGTCCAAGTAGTTTTTCTTCGAGGCCCATAAAAAGAGCATACAGTTCACCAAGGTCCACATTACCCTTAAAATAATACATGTGTATGTAACGTAAAAGTTGAAACTGAGGCGGTTCCAGCGGGACCGACACCAACCACCATGGCAAAGGGTCACCGACTATCTGAAAATAATGGGTTCCCGCTGAACTGAAATAACACGCTGCGCCCATAAACACTGCCTGTAATTTTGTTAAGGATACTTAATATGGACCCAGTGTATTAGGTGCACGTAATAACATTTTTAAAAAGATGTTAGTTGGGCGCAATTAAAACAAACTTGAATGGAAAGACAATGAATATTGTTCAAACGCAGCTTCATTAACACCTCTTGTGTCATTAGTTAACTATAAGTTTTTATTATTTATGAAGAGTGCATTATGAATAAGAATATGACACCAGGGGCGATGTCAGGTTTATAAAAAGGGGGGTTATGCCTGAAAGGGGCTACACAGCCAATTTTTACACCTGTGCGAAATTTTCTCAATTTTTCACCTATGGGGTCGAAAATGACACCCCAAAAGGGAGGAGTTATAGCATTGAGCAACCGCCCCATACCCTCCCAGTTGAGACCACCACCTTGGGGTGCCACCCCAGCTGCTCCGGCAGTGCTGTCAAAACGTTTTTAACCAAAATAAACAGGCGCTCCAAGAACAATTTTACCTACTGTTGCATAGTAACGTTTGTAGTGTGATATACCAAGATGGATCATGCTGATCATTGCATAGCAACCATAACAAAAAATGCGGGGAAAAATATGGAAATAGTGATGGAGATACCAGGTGAGGGTAAAATATCAAAATGCGTACTTTGACATTATGATGTGTTAGCCTTTGTGTGGAAACCAATACTTACCATTTTGGTTAGGTCGTTTGCTGCCGCTATGAACACTAAAAACTAGTAGCTAAACTTGTACTGTTAGATTTTCGCCACTTTATGTATACTGGAAATATAAAGCCTATAACAACACAAAATTACAGGTTTCGTTTAGCTTAAGCTATAGAGCTTGAAACACTATTTCTGGTACCAAAGTAAATATAATAGGCTGCAAAATGTTGGGTCAGCTCTAGATTTAATGTCCGAAATTGTAAGGTTTAGCAGTTCGAAACTTCGTATTAGAAATTGGATATAGTAAAACTTTTGCTCAGGGCAATTGTGGTGCTTAAGCCACTCGCTTAATTTTGCAGATTTTTAGCAAGATATTTGTTTGGAGGGGCTACATTTGCTCCACGCCAGGGCGTACCCAAGATTTTGAATTTTGAAAGGGGTTATAATACCGTACAATCCCTTGGGTGCGCCCTTGCTCCAGGCTATGGTGATTAGCTAAGTGCATGAATGTTTTGTCAGGCGAGTACTATTGACTAAGAGTAGCTAGTGGTAGTGGGTGGGTATGGAAATGTGCAAAATTAGTGCACAATTTCTATAAAAATTTTAGATAAATTCTCTAGCACAGTAAGATATCGAAAATTGATAATTAACGGCGACACTTATAAAAAAGTTTATGGCCATAGGCAAATACATTTAGTTTGCAAAAAAAATTATGGCTTCTGCCCACTTGGTTCGTAGGTTGTACTAGCTGTATTTGTGCATATGAAAATACAAACATAGCTGAAGCTGAAACGGAGTTTGCATGTCGTGTAACTCCTGCCCAACCAGAGGGGGGCTGGCGTTCACAAAAAGTGTCTGAATTTCTATAAATCTACATACAAAACAAACTTATTTAAATGATATACCAAGATGGATCATGCTGATCGTTGCATAGCAACCATAACAAAAAATGCGGGGAAAAATATGGAAATAGTGATGGAGATACCAGGTGAGGGTAAAATATCAAAATGCGTACTTTGACATTATGATGTGTTAGCCTTTGTGTGGAAACCAATACTTACCATTTTGGTTAGGTCGTTTGCTGCCGCTATGAACACTAAAAACTAGTAGCTAAACTTGTACTGTTAGATTTTCGCCACTTTATGTATACTGGAAATATAAAGCCTATAACAACACAAAATTACAGGTTTCGTTTAGCTTAAGCTATAGAGCTTGAAACACCATTTCTGGTACCAAAGTAAATATAATAGGCTGCAAAATGTTGGGTCAGCTCTAGATTTTATGTGCGAAATTGTAAGGTTTAGCAGTTCGAAACTTCGTATTAGAAATTGGATATAGTAAAACTTTTGCTCAGGGCAATTGTGGTGCTTAAGCCACTCGCTTAATTTTGCAGATTTTTGGCAAGATATTTGTTTGGAGGGGCTACATTTGCTCCACGCCAGGGCGTACCCAAGATTTTGAATTTTGAAAGGGGTTATAATACCGTACAATCCCTTGGGTGCGCCCTTGCTCCAGGCTATGGTGATTAGCTAAGTGCATGAATGTTTTGTCAGGCGAGTACTATTGACTAAGAGTAGCTAGTGGTAGTGGGTGGGTATGGAAATGTGCAAAATTAGTGCACAATTTCTATAAAAATTTTAGATAAATTCTCTAGCACAGTAAGATATCGAAAATTGATAATTAACGGCGACACTTATAAAAAAGTTTATGGCCCTAGGCAAATACATTTAGTTTGCAAAAAAAATTATGGTTTCTGCCCACTTGGTTCGTAGGTTGTACTAGCTGTATTTGTGCATATGAAAATACAAACATAGCTGAAGCTGAAACGGAGTTTGCATGTCGTGTAACTCCTGCCCGACCAGAGGGGGGCTGGCGTTCACAAAAAGTGTCTGAATTTCTATAAATCTACATACAAAACAAACTTATTTAAAAGATAGGCTTGTGATATATATTTTTAATGCCCCAGAAAAAGCTTAGCTGTTCAAAATAACAATTTTGCGTATTTGACGGTTTAGGGCGCTTGCGAAGACATTGGGAGAGATGGCCGCGCCATGCATAGCCGCCACTGAGCCTAAATTTAGGCAAACTCAATACCTGACATATAAATGTCGAAAACAAAAGCAGTAAACCTCTAGCAGTAGAGATGCCGCGCTACCTCGTCACGTTACAAAAACTAAAGTAAAACGTGAACTCCGATGTTGTAGTAAAAAAGAACTATTACAGGACGCCGACACGTAATGATGCTGCAAATTAATCATGACAGCAATTATTTGCATGCATTGGTAAACAAACCCACTGTATTATTAATAAAGTCGCGTTGGTTTGATATAATACAGGACGCAAGGTTTTACCTGAGCAATTTGCCGATACTGTTTTGTTTAAGATTTTTGCATAAAACCGATGCGTAGGTTATTTGAAAAATATTTTCATTTACAATCATTTGTTATTATTTTAATTTGCAATCATTTGTTTGAAATTTGTAATTTAACTGAGTGTACTTTATGAAAATTATATTCCCTCCGAATGCACACAAAAACCGTAATTGTGGTGCGATGCAAATTAATTTTTGTACAATATTTAACTACAACTCATTATTTACAACAAGTACCCGGCACCCGCTGGCACTGAAGTACAACCCCGTACCGGACACCCCTAATTGCCCCGTACAACCCGGTACCCCGCTAATGACCCCATAAATAAAACAAGAGCTTAATGACCCGATGAATAAAATTACAGTGTAATGACTCGGTGCAGAAAACGAAAATTTTGGCTCCTCGGCTCCTCGGTGTTTGTGCTGTCCCTACTATACTACTCCCAGGACTTTGCTAGAGGCATCTGTTTTTGGCTAGGTGGAGCACTAAGGCCTACACTACTTCACTCAGTTTGGACAAATCAAAATACATTTGCTGTTATCGTTAAAATACATTACATATGCACTTATTATTTTAGCTGAGTTAAGGTATATTGTTGTAGCTCGCGAAAATGGCTACTGATGCAATAAAATTTATCGAGTCCAACGACGAATATATTGAAGTTCAAACTGCCGAAAAGGTAAGACCGTAATCACAGTCGCGTTCCGAAATGAAAGGAAATTCTTTTCGTCGACTGATATAGTCGAACTATTGTTCCGCGAAATATTGGTGGATTACTGACAGTTTTAGTTTTGATGGCGGTATGATCTGTTGCCAAAGATTTCGTCTTATCACCGATGCAAAATTCCTACGAAAATATTTTACTTATGTATTACAGGGCAACTTCCTGCGGTAATATTTTCTTTTTTTGGTTGTGTATAAACATGATCACTTTATATTATATAACAACGTTTGGACGACAGCGGGCGCCAACAATGTGGAAAATTTTAAACTAAATTTGCAGACCGGAAATGGTTTTTGGCTTTTGCGAGAACAACAACCGGAACGCGATGCTCCTATGGCCGTTTAACGTAATAAATCAAAAAGGTAATATTTGTAAATGACTGTGAATATTCTGTGACACTTGTATATAAAGAGAATGGTAATGTTAGGGGTTGGCGAACCCCTTTTTTAATTTTCTTATTTGCATATATTAATAAAATTTCATTCACAGTAACAGTTCGCACATATTCTTAATTTTGATACTCTTAATTTTGCAACTGTACTTGGCCAAAATAGCTCTTGATGTTTGCCAAATTTATGTTTACCGTAAAGGGTTCAACGTTCTACTAGTTATTAGTGAGTAAAATAATTAGCAAAGGACGTGAGAGAATATCTGGCCTGTGCACAATGGGGGTGTGGTGGGCGAACCCCCCACTTTCAAATCGCCCATTTTAGTGAGATTTTCCTCCATGCCCTTCCCCCAACTCGGCCGAAACCCCCATGTTTAACTAATTCCAAAAAATTTTTATGTCTGAAAATTTATGTTTTTTGTTTGCAAATTGTTTTTTAAACATTGGTCACTACTATCTGGGTTTCTATATCTATATGGTACCTATATATCGAGATAGATACTTCGCAGTAAAAAGCCACACCTCTTATCGAGAACCACAACATTGCTGTTATGCATTTTTGTCAGAGCTATCGTTTTTGAGCTATGAGCCCAAGTTTAAAACGGTGCTGGAGCTAAACTTGTTAATTTTGGCGCCAAAAATCGCCACTTTTCCAACTTAGAAGTATGTAGGTCAACTGATCGCGTCTATAGGTTTTCGAGGTTGCTAAATAAGACAAAAGTACTCGTATTTTCGTGGTATACAGCAAATAATGCAAGTCTTATGGGACCTAATACGTAAAATTACTTCAAATTATATTTTTTCTTGAATTTTGTGATTTATATATTTCAAAGGATATTGTGTTTTTGGTTAATGGAAAAAGAAATAAGAGTTCTTCAGTTATGATATAATGACTAACATTACCGTAGCGTTATGAGCTCTCCATTCGTTGAAAATTTTCCCAGGGGACATGAACAGGGGGCTAGTTCTGAAGCGATTTTGTCAGGGAGCATTTTTCCAAGATAAAAACTGTTAAAAATCTTGTCACAGAGATTGCCAAAACGGTTTTGATGGATAAAAAAGCTATTTTTAAGCAAACTTTTACAAAATTCCAACGATTTTTGGCTTCACGATGGAATTTTAATCCAAATTCTCATCAAATTTTATGGTACTTTGGGAGTGTTTTTGCCGAGTGCAAACAAAAACACTTCACAAGAGGCCATTAACCGGAGGGACCCCTAAATTGTGCCAACTGCCACGAACCGCGGGCACTCGGTTTTTGCCAGGTGACACTTAAATGCCAAGCCTCCCACTCTTCGCCGCTCAATTTGAAGAGCTCAGGCGTTGTCATTGAAGTATTACAGATGTATAACTACTAGCGGGGGACTTGGGCTTAGGAACCTGAATTTGGAACTACAAAATGGTCAGTAAGCGCAGAGTACTCACACTCGCTCTGTTTCACATGTCTGTGCGAATCTCTAGTTTAGTGAGTGGCTGAAAAAGCATTTTTCAGTTTGTAACAAACTTGTAAAAATGAACGAATATGTTTTAAAACTGATTTTTACAATGGCAAATAAAGTTTTCGAATGTGAATGATGAGGATTTGTTTTTCCAATTCCAGTTAAGGGAATTTTTCTGCCGGGTACACCTGTAGGGTCAAAAATGTGTAGCTTTGTGTTTTGGGATTTTTGATACGGCGTCTCTTAAGCTAATTATAGTCGAAGTGTTATTGAATCATTATATAAGTTAAAATGACTAGGTGTTTTAATCGATGTCATTTTTGGAATCGCCTGTTAAGAATAATAGCTAGAAAGTTTAACGTTACTCAGAAGGCGAAAGCTAGTAATCTGCATTTAATTTTTTCTGCAATCCAATCAATAATGCTATTTACGGGAACTCCGCTCGGTTTACAGGTAGCGCTCAATCACGATTATTTATCATGAGTTCTAGCGCACCATTTATTGTAATCTTTTACGACAAAGCGCAATATATGCATGTACATATTTAATGTGACGGCGATATAGTGAAATAATTTGGAAAAAATGTGAACTATATAAATAACCAATGTACCTAAGAAAATACATGGCGCCGACGTTATTGCTACACTATTATCAGTATGATCGATTATGTGTTGTTATTCTATCACTGCTAGTTTTGGTCGTATTGTGCCGCGGCATAAATTAAGCGTTTTGATTATGACAATGTGCTTGATATTTTCAAAATTTCTAGCCACGGCTGTCATTGAACGACGCTCAATATTATTGCATATTGATTAAACTAGTTATTCTTCAGGACGGTGCTGTGGCAGTGTCCCCAACAAGCGATGTTACCATACCGGCTGATTATATGACTGATGCTAACAATAGGATTTTGAATTTCGCTATGCAGCTCAAATGTGAGATTTATTGATTGTAATAATGTTGTACGCATTTTATATAATTTTTGAGCGGAGCGGAGTCGAGCGAAGCGTTTTTATTTTCTGTCTGGGAGCAAAAAAGTCGATGTCCGTTCGTCTTTCATGGATCTCAAGAACCACTGAACCTATTTCAAAAAAACTTTTTTTGTTTGAAAGCTTATCATGGGAGGATGTGCACCTGATATTTTAGAAGTTTGGCAACTTGCCAATTTTATCATTAATTAAGCTAATTAGCTAATTAACACCCTAATTAAGCTCATAACAGCTTAATTATTGGTAGTAGAGTCGTTTTAATGGCATATAACCTGGGGTAAATAAACCTATTCTTTCATTTACTCATTGTTGTCTATGTAATAATATATTCCCAAGACATTGAGTACGTTCAGTACTAATGCCGTCGCTCCGCTCAAAAAATGTTTGTAGTTTCACTACGACTGGTATTTAACTGCTATTGCACGTCATTGTTGCTCCGATGAACTACAGTACTCGGCAGAAATAACTATTGCTTTTATAGTGAGCGAAAATCGAGCGAACATTGAACGAGGACCTTGAAATTATTTTCAATATATATATTATTATTGTTCAACTATATCAATACAAGTATTTTGTAAATAATTTTAAGCGGAGCAAACGCGGCTTAATTTTTAAGTTATCATTTTGTTTAATCGCCTGTAACAGGTTGCGTTTGATGTATATGCCACCCTAAAACCTCTTGAATCCTGAACCCATGGGAAATCCTAAAACCTCACCGATCGTACAGACTTCGAAAACAACTGGCAACGCACCAAGTATTGGTGCTGGTCTCTAGATAACCAAACCATTATATTCAGCCTACCAGAAACCCTATATAGAAACTTCTCGATAGCCTGCACGCAATAGTTAACTAAACGAATGAAGACAGAATATATTATAGAAATCGGGCTCATTGACCGTAAACCCATTGAAAACATATGATAAACAGTGAAATATGCACGCTGAACTCTATATAACCAAATCGTTGTATTCATTCTTCCGAAATACTTATACATAGACCATTCTTGATACCTTGCACGCAATACACTGTCAGACAAAAATGAAAGCGCACTTTGGAAATCGGGTTCGTCGACAGTAAAACTTTTGAAAATACATGAAAAGGTTTTGATTATAGGTAGCAAAATCACCTATTCAGCGTGGTTGATCATAGGCACTCATTGTAAGATAGAAACAACAGTGTCCCCACACCCACGGAAAATCTGGCAATCCTGAAAAATTGCTATTTCTGTCTGGAAAACCTGGATCACCTTGAAAACTAGCTATATTGTCTGGAAAATAATAGTAATTATTCTTATGCCACTTCAATTTATTCCAAGGTACGCCTTGAATTCAACTTTTTTGGTACAGTAATCGCCAGAAATGAGTGTCACCTTTCAAATGAACTAACATCGAACAGAAATAGAAAAAAACTTATTTATTCTCGAACAACACTCGAACAGCTTTCGAACAAATTTTAAAAAGTGTGCCAAAATTGCGAACACGTCTCGAACAAAATTCGAACACATTTCGAACAAAATATTGAATTTATCGAGCGAACATCGAACGAACTTCGAGCGAACTTCGAACGAACTTCGAGCGAACATAGAACGAAGTTCGAGCGAACATCGAAGGAACAGCGCTCCTTTTTGGCGAGTACTGTACTTTCGTTGCCATTCGTGACCGATCAAATGCCATATTTAACCAATTTTGACTTATACTCTCCGTGTACCTGGCTTGTCCACAGCTTTCCCAAAAGTGAGGTTAGGGAACAATGATAGGAGTGGGGCAATGATCATTCCATGGAAAAATTTGACGTTGGGGGTACAAAATTTGTTTTTTAAAGAAAAAATTCTCTACTACATTTTTTCACATTTTCATTCACGTTTAACTGCCATACAAATATTTTCAAGCTGTTAAACAGCTTTTTACCTTTAGTTATAGTAATAAATAAAAAATATATACAGAAAACATGAATTTATTAGGGACATTTAGGTAAATCTTGGATTTGGCTAAATTATGGGCGTTTCAGTCAAACGGGGACGATCACGGGGATTTGAAAAGCGGTGGTCCCCCGCCACCTGTTTTAATGGACAGGCCAATGATTTAATAATAAATTGAATATTAGCGCAAATCTGAAACCTAGAAGCAGTGTAGTTCCAAGGCTTCGTTTATTTAAAGCTTTGTATATAATCTGGCAATTTCTGGCAAACGGTCGACGAACCATATTTGGGCCCACAGCCGCCCAATGTGTGGTTTAGCAAAAAGTCGTGGTCAGCAAAGTTGTAGATCTCGGTGATCTCCATTTTTCGATGCTAAACCTCTGTGGGGGTGAAACACGGGTACCCGCATGGCCAGATTCGGTAACAAATCCTTAAAAATTTGTTTTTGCCATTTTGACCCGGAAGATGGGGTCGAAGCTGTTCAAATCAATTGTACATCCAACATCATTTTTGCTGTCCAGTGAAAAAATTTATGAAAATCCATCCATCCGAAAACTAATATATGAATGACAGTGACAGACTAAAAAGAAATTTTCACGATTTTTCTTCTAGCGCCCTCAGTGGAAACTCCGTTAGCTCTGTTTCGATAATATATATGGTTTATATTTATAATAAAATAATACGTATTTTTCATCCGTGTATCAATATGTATATGTTATTATATTTATAATACATATTATTTTTCAACCATAAAAATAATAATAAAATATAGTTATTTAATATAGGCAACTTTGTTCGTGTAATATTACAACAGGAATATATAACAATAAGAACAATAATTATGTTTTTTATGTTAACAGCGAGCGAACACCCAAGGAACATCGAGCGAGCAATGGTCATTTATGGCAGGTATTGTACTATAGCAGGTTTTTATCGCGTCCTATTACGCATGGGCAGAAACCTGACAACATTATGGTCTGGATTTTTTTGAAAACAAATTGCAACACGAGTCACTTTACCGTTCATACCTGTTTTCAGCATTATTTTCCATGATGTGAAGCAACGAATTCATAGTTTAGAATTAGACAAATTTAAATCCTTAGTGACTTTAGACATAATATAGCTTGCAACGAACATAAGATTGCGTGAGCAATATGTGTGTCTACGTAAATACTTCTCTTGAACACCAATAATCTTGGCTGAACGTTGCGTTTGATACAGCATAACAGAATATACAGTCGTCATCACTGAAATTATAAAGAAACCAAATTTTGTTTAAATTCTAATAAAACCAGTCTTATGATTGCGGTTACAAGATAGTGAAACGGAAAAACCTACGTGCCTGCAAAACATACCTGCAATCAGGTCGCGAAAACTTTTTATGTTACCAGCTCTATATTATTATAAAGATTCATGCTCATACGGGAGAGAGGAATTATCACCTTAGACTTCGACCCACCTGATGGTGTCACCGATCCTCTTAAGGTCCCGTAGCGCCGATGGCGTGCTGTAAATTTTGGCAAAAATTAGGAAAAACCGGATGGAAATGGGTAAAAATTAATCGAAATAAACAAAAAATTGGGTAAAATTTGCAAACTTAAAAATTTTGAGTCCAAAAATTCGAAAATTTATCCCCCTTGACGATCAACTGGTCCTCCCGCAACACCTGCTATGCCCCGCTTCGACCATGTATTATTATAGCAGATGGACTCAAGTATGATTTTGCAGACACGTGGTTTTTTCCCGTTTCACTATCTTGTAACCACAATTAACGATCATAAGACTGGTTTTATTAGTATTTAAATGACATTTTGATTTCTTTGAAATTTCAGTACTAGAGACTGTATATTCTGTTATGCTGTACCAAAAGCAACCTTCAGCCAAGATGTGTACGTAATATGTAATACGTAATGAAAACGCCGTAAACTGAAACGGAGCGAGAGAAGCGATTGGGGTTTCCTTCTATAGGTATGATATCGCCAAAAATGGTAAAAATTTAAAAAAATTTTTGTCCGTTTGTGGATAAAATAACCCATCACTCGATGAGTGGATTTTTACAACATTTTTTATTTGATCCCAAATTTAGTCTTCCGGATTAAAACGGGCCCAAAGGGTAAATGATCACACTTTGTTAAATTTGGGCATTCGTGTATGAATCTTTCTCGACCTATATATGTCTAGATAGAAGCTTCCCACTGGACACAACGTTCCGAAATCAGCTCATCAACAGTTACAATATTGCTGTACACTTTTTTGTGAGGCGATTCCCTATGCCGCTTTGGGTTCAAAAAATGGTAGTCGGCCTATTTTCACACACTATTTTTGCTTTGTGACATGGCATTGCGGGACATGAGTGTCACGCAGTTTTTATATGGGTTTTCTAGCATGCTTAATACAGCGGTAGTTCTGTCGGAGACCTATCGTTGCTGTATGACGTCGTTCCAGGGGATATGGGCTGTTTTAAGGTCTACCGAATTATTCTCACAGATAAGCTTTTTTGCTTTTGTGGCATGTTATTGCGGGGTGGAGGCATCAAAACATTCTCGCGTAGGTTTCGAGCACCCTAGATACGATAATATTGCCGTCTGAATATAATGGTATTGCTGTCGGACATGTTGTTGCCATGTAACGGCATTACAGGCCTGTGGGTGGTTTTTAGGGTCGGACCATTTTCGCACAACACATTTTAAATAGCGCACAAATACCAGTAAAATGTTCATAATAGTTGTATGTACATAAGCATTTGTGTATATATTGTGTATGTCAATATCGGTGCGTATTTAGTTTTGAACATCTCATTTCTAAGGTCAAAGCTTCTCCACTTTCCAATAAATTGCTGTCAACCTGTTTAAGCTGGTACCAACCGATTTGTTTTAAATGACAATGCTTATGACGTTATGTGGTTTATCGCGGAGCTACCTGTGCAATAACACTATTACGGGAAAACAACGAGCTCCATATTTATTCTATTTTAAACCAAAGTCCTTGTAAACTTCGCAACTATTAATTGCAGTTATGCAATGGATGTGCTGATTTGATTTAAACTTTCAGTGTCCTTCGACAACTTATCGGTTTCTTCAAAATTGCGGAAAAACTGCGGTATCACAAGTGGATCCGACATTAAAGTGGGGCGAGGCAAATAGGGGTGCGTGGGTATTCAGAAAATGCTGGAAAACCTGTAACGTGTGCAGAAATTTTCGCCAAAAAACACTATTTTAGGATTATGGATGTGCTGATTTGATTTAAACTTTCAGTGTCCTTCGACAACTTATCGGTTTCTTCAAAATTCCGGAAAAACTGCGGTATCACAAGTGGACCCGACATTAAAGTGGGGCGAGGCAAATAGGGGTGCGTGGGTATTCAGAAAATGCTGGATAACCTGTAACGTGTGCAGAAATTTTCGCCAAAAAACACTATTTTAGGCGGTTGGGACGGAAAATTATGTGTGGTGGGGAACGGGACAGTTTTTTCTAGGTGAGAAAACAGGCTCGCGCAGGTAATTCTTTCGCCAGGGCATAAGAGGACCAGACATAAATTTGCGTAAAGATACAGATGTCCCTTTAGCGTATAGACTATAAATTAATTTATTGTCCGCAGTTACCAACAAGGAAAAACTGCGTATATCCATTTTTTGACTAAACTGAGTTATTAGTACCACCTAGTCTAGAATTTCACATAGAATCGCGTAGTTGAGTCCATTTTTGCTTATGTCCATCCAGTAACGAGATATATGCCGCTTAATTTTCGTAGAAAGCACGTATGTCCATAGTCCCGAGAGACAAAAACAGCGTAAGTCCAAAAATTCTGGACATACGCTATTTTTCAAAGGACATATACACTTCTTTCTCGGTAAGTGTTAAAATCGACGTATGTCCGTGGACATGCGTCATTTTCGCTCGGCAATGCTAAAAACTGCATATGTCCACGGACATACGCTATGGACATACGCTTTTTAACTTCCTCCTTATTCCATGTTTTTGGAATAAATAATAACAAGAAAAAGAGCTCCCCAACTGTTGAAATATAAATACAAGTTGAACGCATCGAAATCCAATATGTTTTTTTTCATTGTGGCATGCATTTACATGAATTATTGCTTGATTGTTTAACAGTTTCATGTCTCGGACAATATCAGAAATCATATCAATAGTTTTTTAATCCATAAATTAGTCACTGTCGGCGCAAACATGCACCAAATAGGTCACATTTGCCTTCTGACATGACATTACAGCTATGTTGAAAAATTATAATACCGTTAATTTGAACGGTAAAGTAGGGTAGGAAACCTATCGAACAATAGTTTCCGACATGAATATTAGTTTCGTGCAACTCGGCAACGAAGAATGTGAATGGTGCTTTCAACACACTCAACACCTAATACAGGTTTTATCGGATCACAACACATTGATTGTGATTTATGTGTTGCTAATGACCACCTACTACGTTCTCGTATTGCTCGCGAAACATGTATCGTTGACAAAAACGCCGATCCGGATCCAGAAGTCATTGGTGTTTCAGCGGATCTTCAAATGGTTATTTTACCTAGGCTTCCCGGAATTAAAAGCTGTTTATTCACTTCCCGCTTGATTGTCTACAACGCAACTTTTGTTAGCTCTGCTTGGATCAGAACGTTCAGAAACTGACCAGCAAACTTTAGCTGTACTGTGGCACTAAGCTATTACAGACAAGGCGGTCAGCGTCCGATATAGCTAGTGCTTTTTAGCAATTTATGGTGTGTAACAATAAGGCAAAGCAACTAGTTTTCTGGTTGGATAATTGTAGTGCTCAAAACAAAAACTGAGTTCTATTTTTCAAGATGACATGGACAGTTAGATGTTCAGAAATCGTTGCGGAGAAAATAACACTGAATTACCTAGAACCCGGATGTACTTTTATGTCCGCCGATGCCGTTCACCATGGAGTAGAGCTGATGATGAAACAAATGTAAAAAAATTGAAGATTTCCAGCAATTGGTGCAAGCCGTGGACAGAGCCGTCAGCGGAGATATCAAAACGCATTCCCTACAAGTCTCGGAATACTTCCGATTCAAAAAAATGCAAATGAACGCATCTCTAAGATATGGTATGTGTACAATTCAGTCGTGGAAAAAACCATTTGAACTATACCAAACAGATGCATCAAAGGAGAAGGGAACTACGAAGAGTATGTATTTATGTCCATTGATGCGTCGAAATCATTGCCGAAAGCTAGAGAAAAACCGGAAGGCATAATTAGACGCAGAAAAACTGAATGAACCGATGATACTGAAGAATCTAATACGATTTATGAAAGAAGGAGCCAAGCGTTTTGGAATGAACTGCCCCTGTGTCAACATGAGGAGGATCCTCAAGCTGACGATATCTTATGACTAGCAATATTGCGGCATAAAATGCCAAAGGTGAATGTTAATACAAATTAAATTTATGTTAAACACCAGCAGAATTAGTGCTTAAATTTATTAAAATACAAAGAAATTTTAACTGTAAAAATAGCGTATGTCCATGTTTCAGAGTCGTTCGGCTTGTGAATCATGTATGTCCGGACATGCGTTTTTGGGGTATGAAGATACGCTATTTTTACACAGTAAAGACAGAAATATGTATATCCATAAAACTGAGTGGTCGTACGTGCTTATTCGTTCCAAAAAACTGCTGGAGATAATAGCGTATGTCCAGGTGGGTCAGTTTTGGCGCCCGCCGTGGGGTCAATTAGACACATACGTTTCCACAAATTTGCTCTTGCTTAGAAGACGCTCAACTCTTTGGTTGCTGAAAAACTCATGTATGCCACACGTTATATATCTAGTAGTTACTTAACAAACTAAAGAGTAGATTTTCTCGAAAACCTGAAAAGTGGACATACGCTGTTCTTCCCCGGCACGGCAGAATAGACGCAAAGAAATATGTTAAAACAAATGCAATAATTGGTTTGCTAGCAGTTCGCGAAAAACTAACAGTTGTTCAATTGCTCTTAATTTGTGGTTTTTAGGTAACACCAAAGTTAACCAAAATTTGCTTTTATTTCTTTGCGTAACTATATTTAGCTTAAATTTTTACAGATCGATTTGTATGATAACAGGATCTTAGTTGGTGTTCGGTTACCACCGATTTCAGCATCACTCCTTATGCATAATGACAGACTAATGTCCGCAGTGTAGTAAAACCAAATGGAGCGAACACAACTGTCGTGCGTGGCACTTACTTTATGCAGGTCTACGGTTGCTAGGATCTTGCCTTTGCCGATCGCCTTTATTAATTTGACATGTATGTATGTTCTATTGATAATGAGTGTTGTTTCTACCAAGAATGATTTTTGCTCGATCGAAACCATATTTTGATTCAAAGTAACCCCTTGGTGGGTGTATTCAATATCAGGTCGAACGTGTTTTAAAGTGCATGTTAAATTCGATCAAACATGTAAATCATAGATGTCGAAGGTCCACCGGCTAATTGGGGTAGATGGTCTCGACGGGGCGGGGGCGTGGGTACGCCAAGAAGTAAATTTCTGAAATTTTCAGGAACTCATAATTTTCAGTTTCGCAAATATTCGCTCGTCCATATTTTTCAAATTTTACCTCATTTAAAAAAATTCATCAATTTCTGCTAATTTTTGACAAATTTGCCCCATTGGTCACTTTATTTCGCAAAAGTTTCAGTGCGTTTCGGTGCCCGGCGGGGTCGGGGCGGCTGGGGGTATTATATTTGCCTTAAGGAGGGCGACTTCATTCTTTAGGGGTAACTCCTTTACCCCCTATCGATACCTATGGTGTAAGTGGAAAAGTAAATTGCTCTTATTAAAGATGTTAATATAAAATCAAACTGCGGTATAGTAAATTGTGTTGTTCGCTCGAAATCTGTTTGTTCGCAATCCGACACTCATTTCTAGCAGGGACTACATGTACATAATATTTGATAATGAAATATATTTTTGTTCGTATTCGTTAGTAATAAGTTTGTCATCGTTTTGTAACGTGGTTTTTCGTTTTCATTGTGATTATACGTTTTCTTTACAGGTGGAATATACAAGGATTGCAACATGTATATCTGTTCCGATAGCAATCAGCTCACATATAAGGCAAATAAACTGCAATCTTTTAAAAGAGTATTATCTTCTCAGGTAAACATTTTAGCAATATAGTATTCTCACTTTGACGACAACAAATAATGTAGAATTTAACATCCGATATGGCCTGTTGCCAGTGGGTCAACAAAACCGCTTTCTGTCTTGATATTTATAAAAAGTATTTGAAATTTTAATGCGCAATTTCAAAAAACTTCGATCGACGACACTATCACGCTCACTCTCATTTATTTGCAAAAACAATAATCTTCCACATCCTTTATTATGGCCTTTGCTGCGGTTTAGTGTATTCGTCAAGACGTATATATTATGGTGCTGGCTGCTCCTGGACTATCCAGAGCTGGAGGAAAAAACTTGGATCCAGAAGATCATTAAGCTATTCTTGACCTGTTAACGATATGAAATTGGACTCAATTCCGGATCATTACAACAGTTTATATTCCACATTTGTAGAGTACCCGATGGCACTAAATGCAAACCGCCTCTGTTGTCGCATATAAAAGATTCATTGACAAACTGTTTACCATGTTTTTAGCAAGTTGACGTACCGTACAGGTAGGTATTCAAGTTTGCTATCGACCATTCGGTTCAAACTATCGACCCTATGAGCGCTTTGAAAATTAATAGTCCCACTGCAAAGCATTCTCACCGACGGATGTATTGCTACCAAATTTGCAAGAAATGCTTGCATTATGTACCATTCCGTTTCTTTGATAAGAGTTGTTTGCCAGGCCTGAATCAAAATGGTATCCAAAATATGCCTCTGTGGACTACATAGGTAACGGTACGGCAAAAAGTTTATGTTTGTGGGATCGAAAATGGACTTTCAACGTCTGTCGGTTCGAATCAGTTCGGCGCTCAGGTTGCTCAGCCACTGTAGATTACCTTAATTAGATGTTTCATTTCCGTTATATTCGTTGTGCTGTGAGTGTTTAAATTTTTCATTTTGTGCGTTTTCGCGTAATTATTGTATGCTTGATTTTTGCACAGTTATAATTTGCTGAATTCGTTTTCTTGTATTCAAATTATTGATTCAAAGGTTGACTCACAGCGTAGTTGGACTGAGGTGATACGTCCAGCTGCAGAATTAAAAGTTGGGCCTCAAGAGACGTTAGTTACTATGAGTCAAACAGAAGCATCCATGAAATATACGGGTCATGATATTGTGTAACCTGCCAATAGCTTGCTATATTGTAATATATACTGTCATCAAATTTGCTGTGAGAAAATATATAACAGTATTTTATAATTATTGGGTAGGTCATTATTACTTTCGGAAAAATCGCTTAAATAATTGCAGAGATTGTAGGAAAAGATGTCCCACATGCACGAGTTGCGAAAAAATAACAATTTTCATGTATTGGTCGCTATAGGAATGTATTCGTTTTGATACAGGATGCTTTAAAATTCTTCGGTGAACATACCAGACGAGCTGACGAAGAAAATCTGGATTTGCCGACGCAGGACGAGTTGGAATACATAAATACAGTGACCGTTGAGCAACAAAGACATTTGAATGCTGCTACAAGCTTGAGCAATGACGAAGACCTGCAAAGAATTTTGAAAACTATATCCACAGACAGCAGTACACAAGAATTTAAACTTGAGGAAATGTATCAAAAGCAAACGATTCCCGGGAATATTAAGCGCCAGATGGTTGAGAATAAAGGTAATTTCATTGCCTATTTATGCAGCATATGAAATTAAAGCGCATATAACCTGGTGTACTGAACATTGTAATATCGCAAAATTAAGCGGTCGTGTCAATGTCAACGTGCGGTTGTTCTGTATATCGATACTATTTTGCTGTTACTTTATTGTTACTATAGTGTTGCTAAATTTTTTATATAGCTTATGCTTTCGGAGGTCGGAGAATTTTTGTAATTATTGACTTACGTTGTGGTTTCGAGAGTGTTAGTTGGAGATTCGGTGCGGAGGGATTTTTGATATTTCGTGCTTGATTCCGCAATAAAGACTATTTAGGTTTTGTTTTCATCTACCAATTGGCTTTTTACGTCATGATTTTTCGACGATTTCCAACGAGGTCATTCAGCTCTTAACCTGTTAGTTGATGGTCTACTTTTCTCAGAATTTTTCTCGACAGTAGCTTTTGATGCCAAGTCAATCAGGAATTCCTCTGATATTGGAATGTAACTCAATTTATGGCTGGCCAGAAACTTGTTCAGTAATCATTTGACTTTATTCGTTCGACCAAATTCGAACTCACGTAATTTGGTATAATCCATAAATTGGTATCTTATTTTGGACAGTTACTAATTTTCGTGATATCTTGGTCTATTGGCATTGACAAATTAACTAATGCAATTAGCAAATTAGTTAATAGTAACGTGCGCTACGGTCATGAGTGAACATTAGGTTTAATAATTTTTCGAGGGGCATAATGCACATTCGAATTTCTAAGTTTTTGATTTTTAACGGCAGTTTATCTAGCAGCCCGTACTATTTTTAAGCTCGTCAGTGTACAGTATAATGGATTCAAAGTTGAGCATAAAAACGGCAACAGCGTGGCGTCAGGGCCAGTTTGTCAAAAGGAGCTGGACAATGCGAGTAGGTTGAATAACTCGATTGACGTAGCAGATATAAAGTTCCGAAGGTCTATAGGGAAGCTAAAGGGCTATCGAGATAGACTCTCTGTTCTTCATGCTGAAATCAATATTGAGATTGAGGATTTTGCGCTCGCGAATGCCGATCAGCTGAAGGTGCCAGAATTCGATGACACAATTGTCGACGCCACGTTGTTGTCCGCCAACCTCGATAGCTGCAGTGCACTAGGGTAGGGGGGCGGCGGGTTCTGCGGTCGCCGGTGTATCACACGTGTCATCTGGTGGGCGACATCTCTCATCTGTGCGGTAGCCGAAACTGGAAGTGGCCAAGTTAGACAGTAATTCCCTGGTAAGGTAGGAATTTTGGGACAGTTTCGACAACCCCAGTTATCATAATAACGATTTGTCACATGTCGACAAATTCAAGTATCTCCGCTGTTTCTTGTCCGGAGATGCCATTCGGGTCGTAGATGGCTATCGTTTGACGAGCGCCAATTACGTAGCAGCAGCCGCGTCGTTGTTTGATCGCTTTGGAAACAAGCAGGTGGCAATCATTTCCCATTTTGAGGAATCCTCTTTTCCCTCCGTACCTGCTGCCTCCCTTGCCTTTGGATGAGTGCGAAGTGGGTTGTGGCTGGGTGGGGAGGCCTTCCTTTTTCCCAATTCTTGAAGAGGTGCCCTTTCTGAGGAGGTCCGGCCTTGGCTGCTCTCGTTTGCGTTTGGGCTATTGTGGGGGGGGGGTTTGAGTGTTCCTTGGAGCCGCCCGTCCTCATGTGACAATCGGGCTCCCGCGGGAGGTAATAATGGCAGGCGCCAATCGAATAACTCTCAGTCGAAGGGATGGAATGGTCGATTGGTAAGGCAGTTCTGGACGACTTCGCTGTTAGTTGCGAACGATCCCAAGCCGAAACAGTGTTGCAGCTATTGTGGGCGTGGCCACTTTGTCGATGAATACAAACAGATTTCCACTGTCAGTTCTCGCCGTTTCCGACTCCGAGATAAAAATCATTGCTTCATTTGCCTCGGTGAAAGTCATACCGCAAAAATTCGCGAACGTGCGCTTATTGCCACAAATCTGGGAACCATCGCAGCTTGTGCTTCGTTAAATTTGGCATACCAAATCGTGCGAAGGTCGACCAGTCGAAAAGGCGGCAGGTGGTGTTTCACTATGGGTCGAAAATTCCATGACTAGAACAGTACAACCGTCGTTGTTGGTACATGGAGATCGTGTTATCTTGCAAACGGCCGGGTTTCTGGTTCGTGGATCGTAAGAAGTGTTCAGATGCAGTGTCGGTTATTATTTGACATCGGAACAAGTCGCACGTTCATTACACGTACCCTATTCAATCACATGAGTCCGCGCGTCCTTGGCGATGAATGTGTCTCGTTAGCTGCCTTCACTGACACGAAGCGCAAACAGATGGTGCAGAATCCGTTAAATATGAGGTCCTGCTTCTTTATGATACCTTGAAAACGATCAACGCAAATGTTACGGACAACATAAGGTGCCGATCCGATTGATGCCATATATATTTTTTGACATAGAAGCTCTGGATGCTAAAAATGAATCGCACCATCCTCTCTTCGAGAGCTACAACTTTGCTGTTTCGTATTTTATGTCAGGGCTTCAAAAATACCAAAAAAGTGAAAATTTCAAAATTTTTACAAAGCACGTTTTTGCTTGTTTGGGGGTGCTCTACGGAAGTATAAGGCTATTTAATTCGTTAAACATATTCGTTTCGTTGTTTTAACGCCATATTGGCAGCTTTATTATCCCTGCGGTCGGTGCCGGGAAAAAATTTGGTAAACTTGGCTTCAAAAATAGTTAATTCGCCACTTTTCCAATATAGATGAAGATGAATGTAGGTGTGGTATCTCCGGCTAACTTGTGAAA
>JASANE010025377.1:0-10104 GCA_030248225.1 Trileptium ribeirensis | reverse complement strand
TATTGCTCCGGCGTATAGAACAAAACTGATTATTAAAAAACCTAACACTAGCGACGGCAAGAAAACGATGTAATAAAGAATATGATTATTATGCATACAGCATAATATGATACTATCTGATTCGTCATACTTAGCAGGCAGTTTCGCCTACATAACCGAACTTCAATAGCTCATTTCCCACCATTAGGTTTAATACTAGGATCTTGGTGACATGCCAAGTGTATGAATTCAGAGAAATAAAAAACTGTAACGTTAAGATACAGTGGAACAACACATTAAAATATATTCCTATTACGAACCAAAGATGTAATTCACCAAAGAAATTTATTAATCTGCTGTTCAATAAGGCATACATTCAGCAAAACTGATAGTCAGATATCTAATGCTCACCTTACGAAGGTTAACTTTACCTCAGAACAGCCTATAAATCGTGAACAACATATCTAGGCAATCTATGTATGTATAAATATATATACAATGATTCTTATATATATATATAAGAATCATAACAAAAGCACAGTAGCACAGAAAACATAAACAGAATTCGCTACGGACCGCATGACACTCGCCCCTTTCGAACCACTCACCTTGTCTCACCCATTGATATAACTACCTCTACACGAAAAGATACGTCCAAATACAGTGACGATTTGAAAACAGCAGCCACGAAAACCCACAAGAACTTACTTTGAGCCACAAATCTATTAATATACCGTTAGAAGTGGTAATGTCACGGATGACTATATATGGCGTCGGGCCCAACTTTGGCCTCAAATACTAATTGACCCAGGAGTCCTATAACAAACTTGCTTCCGTTATAAGCTAAGCAGTAGCTCTATCCACGCACCAAATTTTTTTCGAATCGCTTGAGTGGTTACACAGCTACACCTCGACAAATTTTGACCAAAATTTTACAAATTTGCACATTTGCTAAAGTCCACCATGCCCCATATGGACCCGACCAAAACAATTTATATACCTATAAATAAAGCTTCCTAGGACACATATTTCGATATCAAAATGAGTCAAATCGACTCAAGGGTTGCCGAGTTATGAGCATAAATGACCCAAAACAGCGTTTCAATAAAACCAATATTTGTAAATGGTTATATAAGTCACAATATAAACCATCAAAAATCACAAAATTTGTGTAGTCGAAATGTAGAAAATTTCCCATTTAGGGTATTTTTAAACATTCTGACTCAAATCTCGAAAAAGCCTGTTTTAACAAAACAATATTTGTTAGATGTTTAGCGCTGAATAATTTTATTCTCACTCACTGGAGGTCTCCACATTTCAAATCGACGCCTATCAGAGAAATTAAGCTTAATAACTTGTTTACCCGCATAATTATAATAAAAGTTACAGATCCCAATTTTTCAATAAGTTGTGAGATTTTATATAAGAAATCATCGGAGCTAGACTAGTTGCACAATGAAGACTAAACTATGCGTCAAATAAAAATGCTAAAATCCGGTTCTCCAGTGTCGGGTTATATATAGGGAATAACCGGAACCTGGTCTTCGAAACTTATATAATATAGTAAAACAGATAAAGGAAGAAATTAAGCTACAGTGATTTAAAATGTATTAAAAATAACGTTTACATTAAACTTAATGTATTGCGATGGCATTATTGCCTCTATGGAACTTTGGAGAGACTGCGGAAACTTAATAATGTTTACTTATCGATCAACATATATATCAGTTTTTGGACCCCCCAGATCAAAAAATGCCTTCCACTATACAGCATTGCGCAAACTGCGTCAAACTGAATGCGCTTGTAACTAAACATGAAAGCGTGGAGCGTAGTCTAAACACTTTCGCTACGTCTCCCATCGCATCCGTTTAATACACATACGTTATTCTGTAGGCAATTTGAAATTATTGCTATATTTAATCTGGTTCTAAAAGAACATAAAAAAGGTATATTATAATTTTCTGATCAGTGGACAAAGACATTGTTTTCTGATCAGAATGCTATAAATGAGGGAAACTGTTATACTGCCGGCACAGTTTCAATAAATACAGTTCATTGCCAAGAAAACAGTTTCTAGCTGCGTTGCAGATACCGTTACTTTACTTCAATGTAGACTGATTTACAAAGTTTACAAGCGCAGTGGCTGGTGCTTGATGCAATTTATGTTAGCCAAGCTTACAGCTAAGTACTTCTAAATAATCCATACTCTGTTACCGAGTTGGACCGGTTTAATTCTAACATACCCCGCAGACATCTGAATGCGTAAAATAGCTGCTACAAGCATCAAGGTGGCTTTGTTTTGTTAACAAACTCTTGCAGGGTCAAGATGAAAAATTTGTACTGAAATTACGTGCCCTACTTACTTTTCACACGGCAATTTGTTGAATTACTCTTTTCTTTTGTTTGGTTGTAGTGGAACTTGATCATTGTGTATATATTACATGTATATGGTTGGACTACAGATGAAGCGAAAATACAAAAATTTCAAAACAAAACAAAACCGATTCCGGCGAAAATCGTGTTCCGGTTGCGGTTCCGGCAAAAGGCAAAACCATACCGGAACCGGAATTCCGATTACTCCCCGATATATATATATCAGGGAGTAACCGGAATTCCGGTTCCGGCGAAAATCGTGTTCCGGTTGCGGTTCCGGCAAAGGGCAAAAACCATACCGGAACCAGAATTCGGGTTTAAAAATTTTGTTTGAAATTTTCCACGTTTTTTGCTTCATCCACTAATCCAAACATATGTAATATATATTATACAATGATCAAGCTCCAAAACAACCAAGCAAAAGAAAAGATTAACTAACCAATTTGCCGTGTGAAACGTAAGTAGGGCATACTTGGGGTATGCTTGGCTAACATAAATTGCGTAAAGCACCCGCCAGTGCGCTTGTAAACTTGATAAATCAGTCTAAATTGAAGTAAACTAACGTTATCTGCAACGCAGCTAGAAACTGCTTTCTTGGCAATGAACTGTATTTACTGAAACTGTGCGAGCAGCATCACAATGTGTCTCATTTATAGCATTCTGATTATAAAGTTATCATCATTATGATCTAACTGACGGGCACTGTTTGTCCAACGATAGCCTAAACAGTGTCTCTGACCGCTGATCAGAAAATTACCTTCTATCTATTATTTTCTCTTAGAATCATATAAACCAATAATTTTAAGTTTCCTACAGAAGAACATGCAACAAACGTATGTGTAGTAAAGGGAGGTGACTGGAGACACAGCGAAAGTGTGTATTCTACGCTCCAAGCTTTGTAAGCACATTCGATTTGACGCAGTATACGCAATGGTGTATAGTGGAAGACATTTTTTGCTCTGAATGTCCAAAAACCGACATATTTGATCGATAAATAAACATTATTAGCTTACTCAGTCTCTTTAAAGTTTCAGAAAGGCAATAATACCATCGCAATACATTAACTTTAATGTAAAAGTTATTTTTAATGCATTTTAAATCCACCATACCTTTATTTCTTCCATCATCTGTTTTACTATATATAAATTTCGAAGACCAGGTTCCGGTTCCGGATCCGGTTTAAATTGTCGGTTCCGGTAAATTTCGGTTCCGGTTATTCCCTGATATATATATATATATACATATACATATATATATATATAGCACAAGCACTTATATATGGTGCCGATAGGTACATGAATTTTCTGTCTCTAGCACTGGCTAGACCAGAGCAGTTATTGGCTTTCCTCAAATGGCACTCTTTGTCCACACACCGAGCAGATATCAACAAGGCCCGGGTTGCGTTCTATGCCGGCGATTTGGAGCAAGGTTCGGATCAGCGACGCCGACATTGGCTGATCCGAGTTGAAAAACCCAGCAACTGATTGTCTTCGCACAATAGGGAGGAGGTGAGAAACGCTTTGCACGTTTCCAATACTTTTCCATCTTTCGAAAGTCCATATCATCCGTGTGACACATCCACTTGGGTCTTTTGAGACCACGTAAGCTGCTCCATGAGATTTTTGAAGCTTGACGAAGAAGACCAGCTATGAACTGTCAACGCAAAATACGGGGCTATCATCATCATCACCATAGGCAAACGAAAAACATTTTATCTTTTCCACGAATGCTTTTTGAGAAAACTCATCTCGCTACGACCAGTATAAGCCGTTGGCTAAACGCAAAACAACAGTGTATAGAAGAACACTCACACACATTTAAGGCAAAAAGACAAAAGTGCTTGTGCACGAAAATACCAGATGCATGTTTTGTACACGCGTTGCAACAATACCCCGGTGAGTAACCGGAATTCCGATTCCGGTCCTGGCGAAGATCATGTTCCGGTTGCGGTTCCGGCAAAAGGCAAAACCATACCGAAACAGCAATTCTGGTTTAAAATTTTCCACATTTTTGATTCATCTGCGGTCCAAACATGGAGATAATATACACAATGATCGAGTTCCAAACAAAAGAAAAGATTAACTCAGCAAATTCCCATGTGAAACGGAAGTAGGACAAATAATTTCAGTAGGGATTTTACATCTAACCCTGCAGGAATCAACCCTTTTAGCAAAACAACGCTAGCTCGATGTTTGTAAAAGCTATTTTACACATTCAGAAGTCTGCGGGGTATGTTAGATTAGAATAAAATCGGTTCAACCCGGTAACAGAGTATGGATAATTTAGAAATACTTAGCTGTAAGCTTGGCTAATATAAGTTGCGTCAACCATTATCCAATAAGTTTGTAAACTTTGTAAATCAGTCGACATTGAAGTAAAGTAACATATGTGCGACAGAAACTGAGCTCTTGGCAATGAACTGTAATTTAAAACTGTGCCAGCCAAGGTCTTTTTTGGGTGCACAAGTGAGTCTGGATCCAAACTTTTTTTACGTGGACCCGAAAAATTTTTGCTGGACCCACGCCGGAACCAGGGCAGTTTCGGCTTCGGAGACATGGCTTCTGCTAATAAATTCTAATAGAATGTGCAGGATTTCAGCCATTTGTGCTTATATAGTTACTTGCTGCCGGTTTCACGGGTGGCCCTCATCGTTTCTCCTGGCTTGGGACAGGCAGAAAATAATTTATATATTTGTACATAATTATGTAATAATGTCAAATTGCGTTTCTTTATTGTGTAAAATTTCGTGAAATTCTCAACCCGAAAATTGTAAGTCTGGACCCAGCGTTTTAGGTCTGAACCACAGGGTCTTTTTGGTCAAAAACATGTTTTTTGAACACAATTTCTTATAAATGAACAACAAATTTTAAAAATGACCATATAAATCAACATGAACATTTAACCCCATCAAAGCCATAGTTCGCATGAAAATAGCGTAAACGTAGCTAACGCGCTTACATATGTAATGAACTAACCCAAATGTACGAATGAGGGTCGAAAATACAAGCGACAACAAAACAGCGGCAATCGTTAGTTCATGGCGCTGACTCATGAAAAGAACTCTAATTACTGACTTTACACGAGAGGTAAAGTTCAGAATTGTTCTAGTGTCACAGCTGTCGTAAGAACTCTCACTACTACTCTGGTAATGGCAATCAGTCGTTTCTTCACGTCGAGAGATCCCTTCAGATGCGTCGGAAATCGAAGTGAGGCTATGTTCAGTGGTATTAATACATAATGGCGCCGCTGCAGGGTTCAATGTTGCAGTAGTTGAATCTTCATCGTCTTCGGCTTGAAACTGTGGATTTAGTTCAACGCTAATATTATAATTACTGCCTTTATCTCTGTCAGTATTACAGTTGTTCGAATCTGATAGCACAAATGAAGAGTTTGACGTAGCTTCGAAAAATAAATTGTTAGCGGATATGTTCATTATAACACATCTTGGTCAGTATTGCTAAGATTTTAGCTACATATTTCTGCAATAAAATAACTTATAAACTACGATAAGCTTTCTCTTTTAGAACCTCTAAAGATTTGGTAAGAAGTCAAATTAATAAAATTGTAAACATGAATGACTAAGACAATTACCTGAAATAAGTAATGGTATGGTTTGTGCCCTATGCCGGAAACGCAACCGGAACACGATTTTCGCCGGAACCGGAATTACGGTTACTCCCTGTTAATACGGTAATGAGCTGTTATTGCGCGGAAGCCTGTTTTTCTAATAGATGGTTTTTTACTTATGTTAGGTTGATCGGTAATAGGGAATTGATTTATGCAGTGTTGGAGTTGTTACCTCGTCAATTTGCATGATCCCAACCCAAACAAAAACCCTAATAGCCATGGTCAACCAACAAATGAATTAATGCCGAATCGCTGGGACGCATTTATCAAGACGGTCTGCTTCGCATATTAAACATCACACCATGCCCCACACGGTCAGATAGGCACTATTATTGTTTGTCGGCCATGTGTGCAACCAGTACGAACGGTTCCATGTTAGGCTGATAAATCAACTATTGTTTTCAATCGATCAAATTAGAATATGATTTCGATTCAAGTTCTGGTGCCCATGTGTGCAACAAGTATATACGAACGGTGCGCCAGCACACAAAATCAAAATGAGTTATTCTCTGAAAATGATTTCGATCGCGACGAAGCCAACGCCCTGCGACGTGGTATCGGTCCACGGTTAGTTCACTTCAAGCTGGCTACAGGCATAACTGGTTCTGATGATGGTATGGGTCATGCGCCAAACGATATGACTCATACAGTACATAGCGACAGTGAGAATTATAACTATGCAGAAAGCACACGCCTGATCGATGGTGGAGTTATCATAGCACGATAGCACCTACGAAAGCGATCAGGAACAACGCTCAATGAACCAATATGTTCACAATCTGACGCAATTTTCGTAAATAGCAAGCTAAATTTTCAGTTTGACTTAAAATGTCGTTACAATAATATATAATAATAATTTTACAACAAATTTGCTAGCACGGCAACATAATCAAAGCCAAACGGGTCAAGAATGAATCAATAAATGACACAGTCAAATGACTCGTTGGTCCTAAGCCAAACGGGTCAAGAGTATGCACTGGCGGTATCGCTAGGTAATCAAGGCATGACTCCGCTTTACAAATAGTAGTTAGGGCAGAAAAGGAGATTCGGAATCTTTAGCCATACAATTGCGAGTCTAACTTTGAGTGGTACGAACAATTCAACCGAGCTAGAATAATAGATGATATATCAAAGACAAAAGAAAATTTACGCTTGCTCAAAACTCAATTTTTCATAAAGCTGAAAACTTTTTAATGATTTAGAGCAAGACAAGCCTGAGGCATTCCAAGATCTTGAACTTTTCAAATAAAACTTTTTAAATAAATAAAACCGCGATTTGATCGAAATGAGTCATTCGCAAACCGTTTAAACAAGATCCAATAGTTTCGGCATACACAAAGCACAGTAGTTACCGATTTCGTGGATAACTTGGAGTAATATACTTGTAAGCACAAATTGTTGGACTCTATGTCTAACGTAACATTACAGAGTTCGTTCAAATCGACCTTCGTAACTGGCTTGTGGAACGATTTTCCCGATCGACTGCCAATTGCCACAGACGACACCTTCGCACAACGTGGTATGTCTGGGTATAATAATGGCCCCCGGTTCAATAATCCAGGGTCTCAAGGCTACCGAAATACCATCCGCAGGGATATTCGAACTATTTTAATCGTAGTCAAACGCAATAAGAACAATTTACCAATTACAACCAGCCGTGTTGCATTTTCTGAAGGCAGTGTGGGCACACGCAAATAGCATGCCTACAAACATGCAATAGCAGCAGAATATATATATCCATACTTATGCAAACGAACACAGTTACACCGGCGCAACAGCTACTTCTGCCTCAACCGGCTTACACGCCATCAACCCACAAGGGATATAAGCAACAACCAAAATATAGGGATGCAGTCGACCAGGCAAGGCAACAATACCGAGCAATAGGAAGGTGACAGCGGCGCCTGTTACTATCCACAGAAACCTCTAATCTGCTCTCCCCAGTGACTCTTACTCGACGCTTTAGGTCCGAAATTTTTAATGTTACCTAATATACCGCTAATACATATAATGTTAATACATTTTATTTAACCCTATGGTTTTACATGGGAAAGATATTGCTACTAACTTATATATAACTAATTACTTTTCTTTTTAAGAGTACCAAGTGTGAAGTCTCACCGAGTTTACAGTCAATTAACGCGATTACCAGAAAATAGTCGGTCTTCAGTAGTTTGGTAAATGACATCAAAAATTATCAGTTGTTTTCGGTGGGTTTAGGGTGGACGAGGTTTTAGGGTTTTCAACAAGTTCAGGGTTCAAGAGATTTTAGAATTGTACATTCATCAAACAATCTCTTACAGGTGATTAAACAAAATAACTTAAAAATAAAACCACTCTCACTCCGTTTCATCCTCACTTGCGAGTCAAAAGATTACTTTATGCAATTGTTGTGACAATTATTGTGATTTTTCAGATTTTAAGATGTTTCGGCTCCTACCACACATGTCCCAACGAAAATGTAATTATCGGAGCGGAGCAAAGTGAAGGATTATTGCCGACAGTAAAACTTGGAAGATGTACCTGGTCCAACAGGAACGGTTGTCTGTGTGTAGCGGTACGACGACAGTTGTACTGGAAGGATCAACTGTAGGGCCGATACCCCCGGTTCGCAGAAAGGAAGACTTGAGACATGGGGTTGCATATCGCGAACCGTGTACCGCAACGAGCATGTATATATATTACTCCCTACTATGGCGTGTTTAACGGTTCGAAAGGTGATAAAGAACCACAATGAATACCACTGTCGTCTCTTAACACTTAAGTTCAAGAAGCGTTAACTTACGCGTCTGTCCCAAGGGACTGACATGGCGACGACACTTCGAACAGGCTAAGTTACGGCGTATAGAACAAAACTGATTATTAAAAACCTAACACTAGCGACAACAAGAAAACGGTGTAATAAAGAACATGATTATTATGCATACAGCATAATATGATACTATCTGTTTCGTCATACTTAGCAGACAGTTTCGCCTACATAACCGAACTTGAACAGAACCGAACAGCTCATGTCCCACCATTAGGTTTAATACTAGGATCTTGATGACATGCCAAGTGTATGAATTCAGAGAAATAAAAAACTGTAACGTTAAGATACAGTGGAACAACACTTTAAAAAATATATTACTGTTACGAACCAAAGATGTAATTCACCAAAGAAATTTATTAATCTGCTGTTCAATAAGGCATAGATGCAGCAAAACTGATAGTCAGCTATCTAATGCTCACCTTACGAAAGATAACTCTACCCCAGAACGGCTTACAAATCGTGAACAACATATCTAGGCAATCTTTGTATGTATATATATATACAATGATTCTTATATATAATAATCATAACAAAAGCACAGTAGCACAGAAAACATAAACAGAATTTGCTACGGACCGCATGACACTCGCCCCTTTCGCACCACTCACCTTGTCTCACCATATAACTACCTCTACACGAAAAGATACGTCCAAATACAGTGACGATTTGAAAACAGCACACACGAAAACCCACATGAAATTATTTTGAGCCACAAATCATTTAATATACAGTTAGAAGTGGTAATGTCACGGATGACTATATATGTCGTCCGGCCCCATCTTTGGCCTCAAATACTAATTGACCCAGGAGTCCTATATCAAACCTGTTTCCGTTATAAACTAACCAGTACCTCTATCCACACACCAAATTTCGTTCGAATCGCTTAAGTGGTTACATCGCTACCCCTCGACAAATGTTGACCAAAATTTTGGAAATTTAACCATTTGCTAGAGTCTCCCATGCAACATAGGGACCCGACCAAAACAATTTATATACCCATAAATAAAGCTTCTTTGGGTACATATTTTGATATGAAAATGATTCAAATCCGCTCAAGGGTTGCCGAGTTATGAACACCCTGTGCTGGGACCTGGGTGTGTCGAATCGGAATAAAGCCTCCAAAAGGCACATCTAGAGTTTTGTACCTTTCATATGAGCCCTCGCACGTCCATATCGGTTTACGTTGAGATAACGAAGAGCAATACGTAACTGAACGAAGAACAAACAAAAAACTACGTATTGCTCATGCGAGGCCTGTATTATGAGATGTGGGCTGCGAAAGACTGGTACTGGTATATTGGACTATTTGACTG
>JASANE010025374.1:0-72724 GCA_030248225.1 Trileptium ribeirensis | reverse complement strand
TCGTTCAGTTACGTATTGCTTAGTGGGCGCAAAATAAAGTATTAAAACTATAGATGCAGGGGACTCGCATGACGCACCCGTACATGGCACCGAGAGTCTCCGAAAAGCCAATGTTTCTGTAAACCATTGCGCTTTTATATAGAGTTTCGCTTTAGCTAATTTGCAAGATGCAATTTTTTTCAACGCTTCATGCAGGAACCGGTTTTTCCGATTTCGAATCCAGTTGTAAGTTCAATGTTCAATTAGCTACAAAACATTTCAAAACTTCACACTACTGAACAGTTTATGTTGAAATCTTCGAATGTGCCATTTATGCGATTCCTAATGAAAGGTTTGACACGATCGATTGCAACTGTTTCAGATTTATTGTTTCTTCTCATTGTTAGTGTTTTTCAGTCCGATTGATCACCTCAAGAGGTCCATTGTACGGAGCTTGAAGAGGTTTCCTAAGCACCGTGTCTGACGAAGACATACTTCCAGGATCAAAAGTTTTCGCGAAAATGCCCGTTTTTGACCGTTTTTGTAGCCGTGTTTGGCTCGTTGTAGTTCTTGCAAAATTTTCCGAAACCGTTTTATGTAAAACCTAGAGGATAAGTATCAACGTCAGTCGCTGGATCGAATAGCTCACCTGGGAGAGACAAGGGGTGCTCGGTCGCCCAAAGTAGGTGACCGAAAATACAAAATCAGACTTTACTATCGAACGCAATTTTAGTAGTACCAGCAGCAGCGCCTGAGTGCACGCATATCCAACACGACGACACTTACGTGCTGCATTAAGCTGTCTGTGAAGCCGTTCAACTAGCCCATTGGCTGATGCATGATATGTAGTCGCGGTTTGTAAGTGACAACAAGCAATTGAGGTAAGAAGGTGGTTATTGCCTTCCACGATCCGATGTGATCGTGTTCAAGACCCCAAAACGTGCTATCCAGTCAGATACGCGCGCGTGCTACCGTTTCAGCTGTTATATCGCAGATAAGAAACGCTTCTGGCAGCGTGAAAAACGGTCAACTACTGTCAACAGATACCTAAAACCCTCAGATGGGGCAATGACCCGACGGTCAATATGTATGTGCGAAAACCGACGATCAGGACCTTAGAAACGTTGAGTGGTAAATTTAATGGGACTGCCAATTTTATTCGTTTGACATTCCGCACACCGATGTGTCCATTCCCTGATAACTTCGTTCA
Source organism: Trileptium ribeirensis (assembly GCA_030248225.1). Taxonomy (NCBI): domain Eukaryota; kingdom Metazoa; phylum Nematoda; class Enoplea; order Enoplida; family Thoracostomopsidae; genus Trileptium; species Trileptium ribeirensis. Next base: position 71,535 of record JASANE010025374.1, on the reverse strand, counting down.
TAGAGAGCCAGATGAAACTACCGCTAATAACTCCGTTTAGTTTTCCGGAAACCAGGATGTGATAATTCATGCACTAAGACTGACTGACACAAGGGTGGAAGCACAATCAGGCGCGGTTTACTGTTGAGGTATCACACCAAACCTCTCTTTTGACGCCAGGCATCGGTAATTTTGACTGCTGTAGTGATGTACATTTTGAAAGAATTTCGATTTCCCCACGCCATCGTTCCGCGCCTAATGAATCGGGATTGAACGCCGGTGGTCGTGGTATAAGATTGAGTTCTACTCTCGATAAGCATCCGCAGGTTGGTTAATACTTCTGGACACGTAACGAATATGACACGTGGCGGGCTTATCGTTGCCAGCTTCGGCTAGAGACAGATTTTATCACATGTGTTAACGGTTTATGATCAGTTGTGCGGTATTTACGTTATAAAAGACCCCCATGTGAAAGTTTTGTCCCCCAATGGCCTAGACCGTACCATCCGGTGGTATATGGTATATACCTACACTATGTAATCAAAAAGATGGTATATGAGACACCATCAATGTAGCTATAGTGTCTTAATCTACCTACTAATTGTTTTTTCCTGACGGTGTCAAGGACACCATACACAAAACCATTATATATTGCCTGTAAAATAACAGCATGGTGTAGCTAACACTATATAAATTTTATGGTGTAGTCTACACCATACTATTATCGACACTACACTACCTATGTATACTATCTGAAAATGTCATCAGAAGCACCATGGTGTCCAAGACATCATATAATTGATGGTGGAAGGGACACTCATGGTGGACAAAACTTTCACATAGAGGTTCCTTTATAACGTGAACACTGCATTAGTACAAATGATTTCTCCCTTACAGAAAATGAAATGCTTTATAGTCAAATAAATGATCAATAGTTCTTTCCAAACGTGCTTTCCAATGATTTCAGAATTATTGAGGAAAATCCAATCGGATACCACTGACGTCGACTCACCTTCTGAAGAACTGCACCCATAACGCTATTGAAAGCATCGGTCATAACACGCAGCTTGCATGGGGAGCAGGATGCGCCAGTATAGTGGCTTTAGCAATGGCGTGCTTGATATTCCTGAATGCGGTTGCTGCTTCGTCGGACCAGTATAACTGCTTGCACGCCTTTGTACGAAGCGGTACCGTGAGCGCTAAAGAATTTGAACGCATCTAGGAACCAATCTATGATAAAAATTGATAATGCTATGAAACCCTTGAAGTTTTCGTTTTATCATGGGCATACGGAAATCACGAATCGCTTGTTCCTTTATTGGAGTGGTTGAATCCCACGCTGAGTTACTTTATGACCAAGAAAATGTGTTCTCGCATACCAAGGTAATATTTCTGTAGATTTACTTCGACACCATATTCTGGCCCAACGAAGAAATAGTTCCTTAATGTCAATTTTGTGCTGCTCGACGTTCGGGCTGACGATTTGCATGTTGTCCATATAGGCGAAGCATTTGTGTGCCCCTTCGGAGGTCATTGTGCATAAAGCGCTGAAAGGCCTGCGGGGCATTTCGCAGACACGTTGCTACATGTAGCAACCACTTCACTTTGATTTTCTTTATGCATGAATTAGATAGTATGTACTGACTAAAACGCTTACTATACTACTCGACATGTGTGTACATAAAACTTCCATTTTGCAAAATACACTCTATAGTACCAAAAACCTGTTACGACGCTAAGCCAACAAATACTCAGCAGGACAGGATTAGACTGAATAAGTTCGCAGCATGACAATATGGTGGCTTATAATATCTTATTGTGAAGTTCTAACTCGCAGTTCACAATATTCGTATTCATCTTGCATATTGAGGACTTTCAGCTATCTCGTGAATCGCATCTGGAAATTACGTCTCACAATTTGTATTTGCTCAACAGTTACAGTAGCACACCGCTGTTATAAATTGCTCTTTGAGATAGTAAATCAATACAAAAAAACGATGTTTAAACATCTATCGCAAAATACTCCCTGGGTCCTTCTCTCTTAGTTACGCAAATCTAATTCAGTTTCTAAAGCGGTTTATAGAATACAAGGTTTCGTAGCGATATTCAACAATTTATTTAACGATTCAAGGTCAGAATATAAATATTAATAAACTTGAAAACAATCCCAATGAGCCCTATAGCAGGAGCTAGCGCAAATCGGACATATAGTTTATGGAAATCGAATGTCGCTTTTATCATTGAATATGATTATTGCACAGTATAAATCGACGTATATCCGCATGGTTGCAGATTTATATAGAGTATTAGGGCATACAATATGGATGTGGGACATATCATAGCAGGAGCTAGTGCAAATCTGACATATAGTTTATGGAAATCGAATGTCGTTTTTATCATTGAATATGATTATTGCACAGTATAAATCGACGTATATCCGCATGGTTGCATATTCATATAGAGTATTAGGGCATACAATATGGATGTGGGACATATCATAGCAGGAGCTAGCGCAAATCTGACATATAGTTTATGGAAATCGAATGTCCCTTTTATCATTGAATATGATTATTGCACAGTATAAATCGACGTATATCCGCATGGTTGCAGATTTATATAGAGTATTAGGGCATACAATATGGCTGTGGGACATATATACATATATATATAGGTTGCTAAATATATCACTATACTTTCAAGCTTTCACAATCTACACATTTATAGACATATATAAAATAGCAAGAATGAGTCGAAGGGTGGTACTTTTTTCAAAGTGAAGCGGTTTTGTCCAAAAATTAGACCCCGTAACTCAACGAAATGTATCAGTTTAAGTAACAAAACGCTGTGAATTACGATAAATAGCGCCACCAGGCAATTGGAAACCCACAACCAGCCAATTCGAAACCATAATTAATATAAACTCACCACACAGTTCTTTTAGAGAATTTGCAAATGAATTTCGAAATGGCTAGTCCTGAACGGCTTAAACTAAATTTACTTACCGTTACCAAAACACCACGTCTTCCAACGTTTTGTAACTCCAAGCCAGTTGCGGTTCCGAATAATACCAACGAATGATAAAGGTGTCGTTGATTACACCGCACTAGCCGCTACACTCAATAAACCGCTACCGCAAAAATAAGTCCACCGACAGTTCGATATCGAAGAAAGCGGCAACCACAACGATTTCCTGGTCTCCAGCGTACAACCAATTTTGCCAAGTAACCGCTGTAGTTCTACCTTCAAAACGTGATGTATTATCACTTACCTATAATTGCTATCCAGAGCGTTTGCTTCGTATATGGTTACATCGTGACATGGTAATAGGTCATCTTATATAAACCAAAACACTCTTTCTATAAATAAGGTTGAGCGACGTTTTACTAAATTTCTGTAGTTTAGCAAATTTTGCCCAATAGTGGCGCTTTTTTGGCCGATAACCAGTGTGAAATAACTAAACTATTAACCCTGTTTAGGATGTGTTGTTAAACCGAGTGTAGGGTCATTATTTTTTTGTTGATTTAATGTTGGCATGCATCTAAGGCCAATTCCGACGTAATAATAATACCTTGTAGCTCGAGTACACCATGTCAGTTTCATACTACTAAGATGTTATTACTCTACCTTCTCTTATTAGTTTTCAATATAGCATAATGCTACAATTAGTATCTAGTTGAATTCCTAAGGACTGTGATGACTTGTAACATGACGTTGAAATTTCAATAGCGACTATTTATTAACACTAAACAATGATAATTTTGCGGGATGCAACTAGTTTATTTTTCACCAAATTTTTGTTAAAAACAGGAATATGGCTTACCCCTTTCATAGCCAAACTAATATATATCGTGCACTGTTTTGACAAACTCGACAAACAAAAATCGAATACTGATTGCATAAAAGTATCACAAACAAACACATGACCTGTCTCGACTGTTGGTCAACTCCATAAGGAGCCAAAAAATTATCGTGCATGAGGGCGACGTGATAAAATCAGTTAGTACAACAATTCACATCGTGTGTTACGCCTATGTGGGCATCAGAAGATTAGTTGCCAAAACTGTTCTTGTACAAAATTACGACATAGCACATCCGAATATAAGCCTAAATATAGCTAAAATTCAACGTAACTACAAGAATATATTAGCCATAATGACTTTACCAAACCAGAATTTTATTCAACTGTCGCGTAGATAGAACTGCATATTGGAGTATCTTGGTAAGCCAATTTCGAACTACCGCAAAATTCGATTTTAATTGAAAAAAAGCAAAAAAAAACATTAGGCAGAAGAATGACAGTTTCTACTTCTCACTGTGTAACAGATACGTATTTTAACCGCCCCATAAAATTTGATTCAACAACGAATGAAGAACTGTTATTACAATGAGATACCAGCAACGTTATACGCTTCGTTTACACATGACCAAAAATCGCAAAAATACCCAAATAAGGGATTATGTTTTTACGACAATATACTATTTACTTTTAGTGAAGCGGCAAAAATAAAACAAAATTAGGTGTTTTCTTTGTTAAGTACACTGATAATGGAAAAATCATCCCAAATAACCTATATCTCCCATAAAAAGCACATGGAAAAATAGAATCGCTTTCATGTTCTACACGATATTTGTTACATACCCATAAAAACACTCAATTATTCAGATATCCGAGTAATACAGGATCATGGTTAGTTCAAAATATTGAAATTTGGTTCAATGTTGAAATCCGGACTGCTTCGGGCATTAGGATGGGGAACAAAAAGAAATGATTTTATTTTCGCAAAAATTGACAAAATGCCGCATTATAAGCTTCGATACAAGAAGGGCAAACATCACGACATATTCACAAGGTCGCAGTTTATCTAATACGTAGTACAATACATTAATTATAAAATTTTAGCACACCGAACAAGCTTGAATCTGAATGAAAACAAATCGTGTACTTTAGCCTGAAGATTTAGTGCTGGGACCGTAGCACGTCAAGATAACATGTGTTGGAGTGTAGAAGCGCGTGAAATTACCCTTAACTCGCAAAAGAAAGGTCAATACAAGCCAAAGAATATTTTTGTGGTCTTGCGGAACTAAAAATCTCAGCAACAGAGCTTTACGTAAAATAATCGATTGCAGATGGTTAACCGCACTCAAGTATAGAATCCGAAACAAATAGCAACGCAGCAGAGTATAATAATAACTTGCGGAGATACGAAACATACAAAATGTCACTAAATACGCAGACAAGTTACACAAGGTAATTTTAATGCTACCTGACACGAATCTATAGCTCGAAACTTGAATGAATGTAATGCCGCTGCTCAGAAATATATGACTTCAAGCAAATTCACAGTAGCAAAAAGGATAGTTTTATCGACTGCTTACCGATTACATGATGATTAGCGAATTTTGTACTAATTTCTAATAACATTAGCAACACAAATTTCAGCTGAGTCGCTAATCAAACTAGATATATAATGTCAAACACAATTGCCCGCCATATCGTTAGCAACATTTCCTCGGAAACACAAAACTCTGCGCACTACCTACTATTTCAAAACCTTTTACCATTGTTTTTAGACTCATTTTATAAAATCTACTGCCGCTGCGTCAAAACAAACGAGCCTATACCGACAGGAAGAATAGATTATGCATATCCGAATCGTATTCACTGCAACACACAATAGTAGTTGGTAAAATGTGTAATAATATAGGTTTCAACGGCATAACATACTACACAATAAGCACTTGTATATGCTGGTTACTGTTGAAAATACCGAAAACAAAGAAATATGCTCACCATATAGAATTTCCTACGATCAACTTGCAGCTACCATCATGCTGATGGAGAATCTTCACAATTCCTGCTCGCAGCTAAATAGTCTAAAATCTTAAGTTATGGGTAATTCCACGCAATACAGCCTTGGTTACAAATGGGCTTTGATCGATTCCATGAGTTGGCGATGAAACCGCTCCACCAGCCCAGTAGCGATTGAGTGATAGGCCGTTGTACGGAATTGAGTCGCTCCGACTATTCGAATTGAAAAGTGAGGATTTGATCTGTCGACTAGTTGTAATGTACGATGGTACTCCGAATCAGGCTATCCAGGCATTGAGTAGGGCTCGTGCAACTGTGTCAGCGGTGGCGTTGGGGATCAGGATTACTTCGGACCATCGAGTGAATCGGTCGATGATCGTTAATATGTAGGAATGTCCGTTAGATGTTGGAAGAGGACCGGCAATATCGATATTGATATGATTAAAGAGGTCGACGGCGTTTGCAAAGCGCCGAGAGGGGCGGTGGTGTGGCGATAGATTTTTGACCTTTGACAGGGAAAACAGCATCGAGCCGACTGTCGTACATCCCGGTTGAAGATTGGCCACACGAATCGTTCGGCACCAATCCTCGCGAAGTTCGGACTCCTGAATGAGACCGGACGTGCAGGGAATCGAATGCGACTCATCGAAATTCAATCGGAAGGAAGGGTGTTGCGTTTCCGGTTGAGGTATGGCAAATGATCGACTTTGTTGCAAATGGAACAAGCACTTCGTCGCATATCATTGTTGTTTGTTATGTCGCCGCAGCTCTTTCAATTCTCCATCATCGTGTTGAGTGGTAGGAAGTTCTTCGCACTTGATGTAGCCACGTAAGTAATTCGGGACAGTGCGACGGCAGCACCGTTGTCCTGTCCGTTAATGTGCCGGATATCCGTTGTAAATTTTGCAATGAATGACAGGTGGCAGCTATTCCTCGAATGACTCTCGCTCGGACTATGATTGAATTGCGAATGTTTGCGGCATGTGGTCTGTGATAACGAAGAAATGTCGTCCCTCGACATGTGCCAGAAGTGCTTGATTGATTCGTACCGGGTCTATAGCTCCCGACCAAACGTACTGCATAGATTTTCGACTCAAATTTCGTCCAGGAGACCAGCAAAGGTTCCCATCGTCCGTTCCTTTGTTGTTGAAGGACAGTGTCCATTGCAACGTTTGAGCCATCCACGACCATTTTTAGGCGTTGGGCATCGGATGAACAAGCAAAGCTGCTGTTTCCTGCTTACACGACTCATATGATGCTGTTGTTGATTCAGTCCATTGGATGATTTTGCGGAGTTTGATTCGCGAACGAGGGCAGTGAGTAGCATCATAATGTGTGCACGTTGCGAGATGACTCGATGGTAGAAGTTGACCACATTGCGAAAAATTTTTAGAGTTTACGCTTTGTTTGAGGAACCACGAAGTCTGGAATAGCTTGTACCTTAGAATATATTGGTTGGATCCTGTTGGCGTCGAGGCCAAGCAGTTACAGCAAATTGACCCCATATGTGCAGTTTTGAGGATTGCTGGACATCTGGTTATTGTTTGTGCTAGCAACGAGGATGGCTTCGAGGTAGGCAAAACAGAAATCGAGGCCTCGGACTACCGGGTCAATGAATCGTCCGAATGTCTGTGTGGCAATGCGGAGTTCGATCAGCATCCTGGCGAATTCGAACAGGCCGAAAGCTGTTATCACTGCTATTTTGCCAACATATTCGTCGGACACGGGAATTTGATTTTAGGCCCGGATAAGGTCGATCTTGGAAAAAATGAATCTGTCCGACAACGACACTGTGAAATCCTACATGTGCGGTATCGGATAGGAATTCGGAACGGTTGTGTTGTTGAAGGTCCAGTAGACTCCGTAAGGCCTCCAATTCCCATTCGTCTTCGGAACCACGTGAAGCGACGACGATCAACAGCTTGACAAACGTCGGATGATGCCGAGTTGTAGCATGTGATCATATTTGTCTATTGCTGCTTCCAGCTTTGAGCGATTGAGGAGCTGTTGCGTCTGCGGACCGGGTGACCTCGCTTATCGACGAAGCTGTGACGGATCTTCGAATGCGTCGTTCACATTAAGATGCGTGCACTCACTGCACACGGTTACGCGAGAAACGCTGTGGTCGTTACAATACACTTGTCGTTACACTGTAATGACAATGTTGTCATCAGCTACAAGCTTTGTGCAACAGCTGACATTGATGAAAGATGCTCGTAGCGACTATATCAACTGATGTTACACTGCTTGTAACAACATTGTTTAAAGTTGCACGCGCAGTGTAACGACAACAAATATTGCCGCAAGATGGTCCAACAACAGAATAACATCTTTGCACTGCAGCTGTAACAAAGATCGTAGCAGCTGCATGCTGGTGTATCAACAATTGGGAACTACTTACGCCATATATGTTACGTAAACCCAAATTGTTGAACGCTGGCGTAATAAGCAGTTGAATCGTTGCACTCTTGTTACTGAAATCAAAGTAACTATACCTTGAGTAGCATTAACTACCGAAGTGCAGCTCGTTAAAACACAAACAGTCGCAAGTTATAGTTAACAAAAGCAAAACCTATGCGCGGTTTTGATACAAGATTGTTTTGATCGCGAGTTCAGATGCCAAAAATATTTTGGTCTGATGTAGGCCTGTAGCTGCATAGATTATCTCATACAACGCAACTTCAAAATACGACTTTATTTGCTGCATAAGTGGTCACAGTCTAAAGCACTGGTCATCGAGAGTGGGACATTTGCAACAGATAAAACCTTTTCCACTATATACTGAGAGTTTGACCATACATGTGCATAGAGATGTATGGAGCTACACTCTGTGCAGTCGGATCCTCCTTTCGTCGCGAAGCACAAAGCTCTATGACAGGTGACCTAACCCCACCGGCGGCGCCGCCGCATGCCCCTCCACCACCGACTTAGATTCCCTGGCGTTGTCAAAGGACGACCCCCTAGGACCTCGGACCATAACTATGGAAGGATTGAGCATTGTGTATATAGTGTATGGTGATGTAAGTTTTTATTGACAATATGTGAAACAATATGCTCCAGCTGAATAATCCTAATTAAGTCACACTTCCATCTGAACTAGAATACAATCAATATATTCGCAAATACGTTGTATGGCTTAAAATATCTAGTGTATGGCAATGTACATACAGCAGCACGGCGAATTTTCTTTCTTTTATATCTAGCGGTCGGATGCGAATTTATTTGCGAAGAAAACTGTTATTGTTGAAATTACGCATAAAAGGAAAATAGATTGCATCCTGAAAAATTTAAACAACCCTTGGCAGTTCAATATAGTAGTTTCAATGTGTAAATTCTAAATAAACAGTTGACATCAAATAAATGAAAGCAATTTTAGATTATAATTTATTATGGTCAGTGTAACTAACTGGTGTTATAGTGATATTAATGGCTATATATATCAATAAAACCACAATATATATGTGAAATGGCTGCACCATAAATTTCTTCGTAAACATGATATATTTGGATAATACTTGTCAACAATTTTTATTTCAAATAAAAATTATCTTTATGTAAATATAATAATTTAACCTAATAATTCATTTCATATTTTCGAGCCAGACTACAATTTATTATATGTAAATTGGGTTCGGAAGGAATGTAAAATTGACCTACAGAGAAAAATCCAACGCAAATTCTCTACACCGAACCCACGAAAAGTTCTCGCGCCAGCCTGCTCGAAATTTGACCCGGTGCTACCAACAATTCAGCCTGGCTAGCCCATTTGCAATCCGGTGAATTGTAACAAGCCAAATCACCACCTATAATGTCTAATTGTAGACATAATATCTACAATATATAAAACTGGAGGGGGGCACCAATATCAAACTGGTGTGGGGCACCAATATCAAACTGGAGAGTGCACAATATCAAATGTTAAGTAAAACTCACTGTGCAGCTACTTTGATTTCAATAACAAGAGTGCAATGATTCAACTGTGTATTACGCCAGCGTTCAAAAAATTGGGTTTATGTAACATATATGGCGTACGTAGTTCTCAATTGTTGATACACCATCGTGCAACCGCTACGGTCTTTCTTGCAGCTTCAGTGCAAAGATGACATTCTTTGTTGCACCATCTTGCGGCAATATTTGCTGTCGTTACACTGCGCGTGCAACTTTAAACAATGTTGTTACAAGCAGTGTAACGTAACATCAATTGATATAGTCGCTACGAGCATCGTTCAGAAATGTCGGCTGTTGCACAAAGCTTGTAGCGACGGACAACATTGTTATTACAATGTAACGACAACTGCAGTGTAATGGACCACTGCGGTTCTCGCGTAACCGTGTGCAGTGAGTATACGCAACTTAATGTGAACGACACAGAAGAGAAGGTGGATGAAGTGTGATTCGCGGGAATTGCTAGAAGATTTGATCGAATTGGGGTGTTGAATCAGCCTTCAACGGATGGATTTTCAATTATGCCCCTGGAACACATGTGACAACATCTTGCAAGCGGGATGCGCAGAGGTCTGGGACCAGATTGAAATGGGCGAGGAGGTCCGGGACCATAGTTTATTGGATGACATCAGCGATGACGACGAATCAAAGGATCCGCTTCAGCCCGAGGTTCAGGGTGAGGGACCGTTGACCGAATGTTTTGACCGTCGCAAATGTTCGCTGCTTGCAAGAGAGAAGTTACTGAGGTTTTGTGTCAATTTTCGGGTTTGGCCCTGATGACGCTGACTTGGGTTCCAGTATCGACCAAGAAGGGTGCCTACTGTTGCGATCCACGAGGAAGAAGAGTCAATTGGGTTTAAAGGGCGGTGGGAGTATTTGTCGTGGCTATTGTCTCGCGCTGTTGTTTCTTGCCATTAAACACGGTTCTCTGCATTTCATTGCTTCGGCAGCGAACTTCGCGTGATACGATCATTTCTCATTGCTATGGCCCACAGACTGACTTCGTTTCGCCGATAGTGTTGGTTTGAATGGCGTTGTCTTGAATTTGATCGCCTATTTCGTTGTGCTGTTAGTCTGTGAGCGACGTCGCGAGCTTCCACACCTGGTGGACCTAGTGCTTTGACTTCGGAAGAAAAACTTGAAAGAGTTTGTCAGCCAGGGCAAAGTGTTGGGCTTTTGAATGCGTCGACCACAACCTTGACCTGCGTCGAAAGGTGCTGCATAAACAGGTGGCGGAGGATTGAATCGGCGACCATGGGTTGATTAGCTTCCAGGAGTCGCCGCATATAGTGAAGCAGTTGACTCGGCTTGCCATCGACCTACTACTCACTACTCTTCCGCGGTGAGGAATTTGCTGCACCCGGCGTTGTTCCGACGAAGAGAGATGTTTAACCAGTAGTTCGCAGAGAGGCCTTCTCGGTGGGCGGCTTGATGAAAAGATTCCGGCCTTCTGTTGCATGGTCGTGAACGAGGAACCCATTGACGAAGTTGATGGTCTTGAGTTTGATCGCATCCGTCGGTTGTGCCGTTGGACCGTGAGCAACGCCACGGCTATTGGACCTAGGACCGTAGTGCTTTGACTTCGGTGGAAGGCCTGTTGTTGTTGGCCGGCCTGATGCTTGGCACCGTCAGCGACGCCACGTCCAAGAGACGCTAGGGTTCACTAATGTGGTATTATAATGACAACCAAAGACTGAAGTGTTTCACTAAGAAAAGGATACGGTTTATATACAAGAAAACAAGAAAGACATGTGAAATGTTACATTATTGTGTAGGAGTGGGTTCACGGTGGCACTGTCGCGTAATTGTTGTATCACATTATATCAGATTACGTTCAGTGTAGGGATGTGTCTTCGTGTCACGTTTCTCTGCATCTGGAACGATCGGGAGGACACGACGCGTGATCTCTACACTGGTTTCTGTTTTCAAACGTATCGCTGTTTTCTATTTTCCAAAATTCACATAAGAATCGTTTCGTTTTTACAATGATTCTCTGGTTCCTAAGTGTCTATTTTCCAGTTTCATGTTCTTGTTTAGGAATACGGTTTGGTTTCTAATATAATGCCGTTAACTTACTTTACAATTTCCAATTATTCTCCAATGTCTCGGCAGCCATCGTCTTACTGTCTCTCAAGCTTATATTTCTCCTATTATTTTACTTGTTTCCTGCTCTAAATTTTTCCAGTTTCCACCTTCCTAACTTTTTATCGTATAAAAAACTTTTCCCATTTTCCTTCCTTATTGTTTCTCAAAACTATCCAATTTCCTGATTTCCAACATTTCCCTCATTTTTAAATTTCCCATTTCCAAACTTTCCTGATTCGTAACACTTTTTCGCTTTCTGTCTTCTCAAATAACTAGTCCGTTTTTCGGCAAAACATTGTTCAACACAATGAGAGATTCCTATTAAAGCGTGCATGAATAGATAAAGTGCTTGAGTCCGCGGCCACCATTACTCATTCAAAGTGTCTCTGTTGTGGTGCAAAGTCCTAATCATTGTTGTTCTGCAATTTGCTACACATACAATCAGTGTCGGACTTTGGGCCCTCCGAATCCCCCGACCAGGGCCCACGGCCAGAAGATCTTCTTTCCCGAGAACAACCGTTCATTTTTTGCATGCGATCGTAAGCACAAAAATTTCGAGCCGAATTAATATTAAAGGAGCCCCGTGTGTTATTAAAAATAACACAAAACAAAAGCGAACACGGTATTTTTATAAATTTTAAATGTAAATTTGGTGTCCTAGCTTGCTGTTAGGTTTGCGTAACAATTCAATAGCGTTAGTGGCAATGCATAAATGAATGCATATATAGATCCCCTTGCCAAATGGCTGAATCCCTCTTGATGAGGCCGAAGACTCCTACCTGCCGCTAAGCCCCCAACTACCCCTCCCTTTGGAAGCTCGGACGTTGAGCATGTATGTCTGTATTACAGTTTTATTACATAGCTGGATGGTGGATCTCCTATTCAACTATTTCATCTTTTGTTTTCTTGCGTTCTTTTATTTTTAAATACTAGTTAAAGTTTAATTTTTACGGTAGTTCGGAATTGGCCGACCTGAGCACTGGGTCTATTATTATCACCGGGTTAAAGCAGCTAATATACATTACAATTTCCAGCGCTTGACACATACGTCGTTCACAGAGAAATGTGTGCACTTACTCGACATTGTCAGCATATACACACGTGTGTATGGAAACATTACATTCGATAATATATAGCAAGCTTCGTGAGTTGTTTACGTAGACCCGGTTATCAGTAACAGCTTTGGTGTTTTGTTACGAATAACCGCTTATATGTAACAACATTTCTAATGATACTACGTTCGAATGTTATTACTTGCAGTCGCAACTTTATAGCAAAAATCGAATGTTGTTACGAACAGTCTTAATCACACATACTCAAGGTCCGTGATCTCAGAAGATGGTAGGTGCATCACGGTCACTGGAGGGCGGCCGTCCGTCTTCAAGGGGGTGAGCCGGTTGGCGGGGAGGGGTGAGTATGGCAGTTAGATAGAATGTTGAAATTTATAGAAGTTCAACTTCTCCAATTGTTTTTCACAGAATAAATCTCTCGTCCACTCGAAAATTTTAGTTATGTACGAGATGTCGTATATATTGCTTACATGTCGTAAGCAAATATATCATGTACAATCTGTCGTAACAATGGAGTACCTGCGACTTGGAAATATATATGTCTTAAATTGTTTTTAAAACTAGTAACAAAAATCCTACATCCTAAAAGAACTGCTTTTACCATTCTTGAAAGATTGTTGTAACGCCGAAATGGTTTTAAATCTATAAAACGCCAAGTTTTAAAAACACATAATTTTCGGCGTCAAACTTTGAGGCACATTCCGTAGGCCATATCTAACACCCTTTGAAATAACCCACAATTTAAAAGCAGATCAGTTTAATCAAAACGCGTGGTCATGTATTGTGAGCAAATTGTGGGCAGAACAAATTATGCATTTCTAAAAATATAGACATATAAATCGTGCACTTCATTTTCCTCAGACAAAATTTTTTACCTTTTCCTAGGCCGATGGGCATTGGACACCTATGATTTGTCCCTATTAAGTTCGTGTAGTTCTTGGCTGATTAATACATTTCAGTTACATGAAGATTTTTGAGCATTTGGTATAAATGTATTGAATGTTATTCGGCTTCGCGCATATATTTCTAGTTCAAATATAAGAAATTTAGAATGTGTTTAATTTACCATATAAACTCGCGTGATACATTGTTCCGGGTTGAACATGTGTGACTGTTTCGTAATATAAATATTCGAAATGACCGATAACGTTACACATGCCTAGTTGTATAAAATAACAACACTCCTTACTCGAAATTACCGAAAGCATTCGAAATGCTAGGTTGTGTAATTAATAAAACACCACATTATAATCTAGTTAATAACAACACAATATATAATTTTTTCAATCGAAATCCAAACGAGTCTTGAAATATCGAGAATGTTTCCTATTTCAATAAACTAAAAATATAACAAGTTTGGTGTTTTGCTATATTAGGCGTCAACTAAACACGAAAGTGGAAACCTACTATTTTTCTTCTCACAAACGTCTCTGTGCTCTCTTTTCACAGAATGTCCCCTTGCCATTTTGTCACAGCACCATATAGCGCACGTCATGTACACTTATTTTTGGGTCCCAAACGATACCTGTGACGTAACAGAAACTTTAGAACGAAAGAACTAAAAGAGATGTGAACATAGTTTAATAAAAATATGAAGCTGTTTTGATGTAATATGTTGTTAAAGTGACACCGTTCCTGAATGCAAACATATTTTCACAGTAACGATCCAAATTTCTTTAGCGTAAAAGAGCCTTCTTCGAACGGATAAATATTGCTCTCGTGCTTTCATGCTTTATCTTGAGGTCAGAACAACCTACAGATTAGCAGTTTTCTCGGACAGAAGCTAAAATGATTTGGCAGACTTGTGTGTATTTGGAAACGTTCCCGAATTTGATGCATACCATTGCATCTAATTTTTTGCAAGATATCCTAATACTATCCAAGAAATCTAAATTTGGAACGACGTTTTTGAAGTCCGCTATAATAGCGTCATCGACTGAAGAAAAGCGGAATTGAATACGGATTTGTTACCACTCGTTTTAACTCAGATGTAAGAATGATACTGGCTTCGTTTGACTAACCGAAACAGTACATGTGACGAATTTTAGTTTCTAATAGTAACAGTATAATACAATCATCATTAGGGATAACGTGATGCATAGACTCTGATGTATAAAATCGCTGAGAACTAATATAGTGGTTTATTTTGTTAGCTTAGCAATTTGCAACCCACTACCTACTCTTTGGTTACGCACGACGTTTTATCGTTTATGTTTTGCCTACTAATTTAATTGCTTGCCACAGTATTTCATTAATATTATCAAAATCATGAACGCTGTCAAATTTTAGAACTATTCTCAAAAAGTTTGGCCGGGAAGGCGTGGAGACTGGCGCGGAAAAGAGGAGCGTCGAACTTTGACAGGTGGTTTAAAAGCGGCACCCCTTGGTTCGACCAGGGTTATCGGTATCCACAATTTTCAAAATTCAGTGTATTAAGCAAAATCAATGAGATTATTTGGTAAATTCATCTAAGAAACGCCGCAAAGGCGTCTTTATTCAAATAAAAAATACTAGAATTGGGTTTTAGAGAAACATTGTTAATTTTTATGTCAACTGAAGGCTTTTGCTAAAGCAGGTATTAAAAAATTGCCCGGGACTCAACATTTTCCAAGGCCAAGAAAGCAGATGGCAACATCTTCCGACCAGGACGAAAATGCCAGATAGTGTCCACCGATCCTCCTGCTTAATATAGAGAGGCCTTTATTTGATTACTTACGGTTCTTTACATGGCAAGGCCTACGGTTCTTCACACGGCAAACCCGATCAAAATGTCCAGTATATTTTGGATAATATAACCATTTTTGGATAATGCATTCAACAGTATAAGGATTTTTGAATAATCTGCCAGAAATTTGTCTTCATGCAAAATGTGGAGCAAATAGCTTTCGTCAACTATAATTACAGATGAATGTTTGGTGGATGTCGTGATAATTTGTATCAAATATGTACGAAGGCGGTTTAGCCAGCATGTATATGAAATAAACTGCATGTTTAATTCTCTGCCGTCTAGAGGATTGGTAAAAATTTCTATTCTGTGAGATAAAAACTATTTGGAAATAAGCAACTGATATTATTAAGGTTTTTTTGACTAAAAACGGAAAATGTTGTATCGATACGTCTAACAATTTTAATAAATAAGTATTATATTTGCTGTTTAATTTATTGAATCCGTAGGACGGATGATTAATTTACTACAGAAACAAAATCGATCTTTTCGTGTTATTTGGCGATTATTATTTCCGGTGATTTCGATTATTTTTCTGCTTGGTTTCAGTGGTAAACACACCCTAATTTGCGACTCCTATTAGGGAAACACTGCACGGGCCTTGATGTTTTATGTGTATACGTTTATCTAAATTGATAAAAGTGAAAATTTGAAAATTCTGAATACATTGCCGTTTAAGACCTTAAGTATGTATGGTTAAGACTGTTCGTAACAATACTCGATTGTTCCTATAAAAAGCTGCGAATGCAAGTAACAATATTCGAGCATAACAAATAGAACGTAACAACATTAGCAATGTAGTTACATACAAGCAATTATGCGCAACAAGGTACGAATGTTGTTACTAGAGGAACCCGTCGATGTAGTTGATGGTCTAGAGTTTGATCGCATCCGTCGGTTGTGCCGTTGGATCGTGAGCGACGCCACCAGCTGCCACAGCTATTGGACCTAGGACCGGAGTGCTTTGAATTTGGTGGAAAGCTTGTTGTTGTTGGTCGGGCTGATGCTTGGTACCGTCGGCGACGCAACTTCCATGACTTTTTTGGCCACGGCAAAGTGTTGAACTACGTATGATGTAGCTACATTTCGTTTATTGCGTAGGTTGTGTGTGGCGCATTTCGTTTGTTGCTAGGTGGGCTTCCACTTGGACAAACCATAGTTCAGGATCGCTTGCCAAAACGGAGGTAGTTTCATCGCTGCCGTGGCAACGAGTTCGGGTTCCATCTTGTTACAGGAATTGAATGGATTACTACCCACGGAAAGGAATTTGCTTAGCACATGATAAAGTTTGGCATCCTGTGATCGTACTACTTGCAGCAGAGCAGAAATAAATATCCTGATCCGGACGTTGATAGACCAAGATGAAACGAATACGTCGAATGCGATCACTGAATGTAAGAAACACTAGGGTTCACTACTGTGGTATGATCAAGGACAACGCAAGACTGAAGTGTTTTACTAAGAAAAGGATACTATTTATATACAAGAAAACAAGCAAGACGTGTGAAATGTTACATCAGTGTGTGGGAGTGGGTTCACGTGGAACTGCAACGTAAGTCTTGTATCAGATTATATCAGATTATATCGAGTTGAGGGATGTGTATTCTTGTCACTTTTCACTGCGTCTGGAACGATCGAGAAAAGACGACGCGTGATCTCTACACATGTTTTTGTTTTTGAACATGTCCCTGTTTTCTATTTTCCAAAATTCACATAAGAATAGTTTCGTGTTTACAATGATTCTCAGGTTCCTAAGTGTCTAATTTCCAGTTTCATGTTGTTGTTTCGGGATACGTTTTGATTTCTAGTATATTGCCGTTCACTTACTTTACTATTTCCAATTGTTCTCCAATTTTTCGGCAGCCAATGTCTTCCTATTTCTCAGGCTTATATTTTTTCCATTATTTTCCTTCTTTCCTGCTCTTAATTTTTTCGAGTTTCCACCTTCCTAACTTTTTATCGTTTAAAAATTTTTTCCCGTTTTCCTACTTTATTGTTTACCAAAACTCTCCAGTTTCCTGATTTCCAGCATTTCAATAATTTTTAAATTTCCCATTTACCAACTTTCCTGATTCGCAACACTTTTTCGTTTTCAGTCTTCCCAATTCAGCTAGTTCCGTTTTCCGGTTTTCGGCAAAAGATCGTTCAACACAATGCGAGATTCCTATTAATTCGTACATGAATAGATAAAGCGCTTGAGTCCGCGGCCACCATTACCCATTCAAAGTATTCCTGTTGTGGTGTAAAGTTCTAATCCTTGTTGTTCCCTCTTGAGGAGGAACTATTCCTCCCTTTGGAAGCTCGGACCTTGAGCGTGGATGTCTGTATTGCAGTTTTATTACCTAGCTGCATGTTGGATATCCTATTCAACTATTTAATCTATTCTTTTCTTGCTTTTTATCTTGAAATATTAATTAAAGTTCAATTTTTACGGTAGTTTGGAACTGGCCTGCCTGAGCACTGGGTCTATTATTATCATCGGCTGAAAGCAGTTAATATACACAATTTTCAACACTTGACACACCAAACGCAGCCCTTCCTATAATTACCGACCGACCTTACATCGTTGCGCACTATAGTAGGATTGAAAGATGAATTGTTTTATACTACATTAGTGGGCTTACAAATTTCCGGTCATTGCCGGCAGTACATTTCGGCACTGCTTCTACGGACGGGGTGGAAAAAGGTTAATCCTTATAAGTTCATTGCATTGTTTTGTAATCAATATATGGTACATATGGTTTTGTGTGCTTGTTAGCTTCTTTGCCACCTTTAATATGTACGGTATTTGTTTGTGTTGTCACTTAATCGTACAGTGCATGCGCACTGTTAAGTATAAATTTACAAACCAAACAAAAATTGACTATTGAGTTTTTCGCCTGACCTCTTACATCAATGTCGTGAATTTTAAATTATGTTCACACGTGATTCTTGTCAGTGGGTAATTTTCCTCAAATTTCAAACATTTCTTTCTACGTATACATGTAACTTAAAGCGCTCTAAGACGTTCTCATAGCATATCATGCAATAACGCTAAAAATAAAAAATTTCAAAATTCATAAAACATTATAATTTTAAACGCTTAACCCTTAATGTTGCCGACCGGTTTCTAGTGCTAGAGCCTTTATTGTTAATATTATCCATTATAATTTGCATATGCAATTCTAAGACTGCCCCTCTTAGATAATGCTCATGATAATCTGAAATAATGCGTGCACGAATTGCGCACCGTAAGCAATTGCATCGACATATTGTAATAAAACAATATTGTCATGGCATTATGTTACTGCAAACATAGCACAATCTACAGCACAAGCCAAAACATTGTTTCTACAATAACATTGGATTTTATTGCACCCGCAATAGCAGAAGCAAAAATATCCCCGCTACAATAATATTGGCTTGTGCTGTACAACCACAGAAGAGTCGAGTTATTGCTGCGTCAAAAGCAGCGAGTTTGTATTGTAGCTACAATATAATGCTCGCTGAGTTTGACAATGGTGCCCCCTCCTCCTCAGTTTGGCAATGATATTTTGATATAATGCCCTCCTCCAGTTTGATATTAGTGTCCTCCTCCGGTTTGATGTTGGTGTCCTCCTATTTGACGTTGGTGCTCCCTCGAGTTTGATATTGGTGCCCCCTCCAGTATGATATTGGTGCCCCGTCCAATATGATATTGGTCTCCCCTCCAGTTTGATATTGGTGCCCCCTCTAATTTGATATTGGTGCCCCCTCCAGTTTGATATTGGTGCCCCCTCCATTTTGATATTGGTGCCCCCTCCAGTTTGATATTAGTGCTCTCCTCCGGTTTGATGTTGGTGTCCCTCCTATTTAATATTGGTGCACCCTCGAGTTTGATATTGGTGCCCCCTCCAGTTTGATAATAGTGCCCCCTCCAGTATGATATTTGTGCCCCCTCCAATATGATATTGGTCTCCCCTCCAATTTGATATTGGTGCCCCCTCTAATTTGATATTGGTGCCCCCACCAGTTTTATATTAGTGCCCTCCACCGGTTTGATATTGGTGTCCCCTGTTTGATATTGGTGCCGCCTCCAGTTTGATAATGGTGCCACCTCCAATTTGATATTAGTGTCCCCTCCAGTTTGGTATTGGTGTCCCCTCCTGTTTGACATTGCTGCCCCCTCCAGTTTGATATTGGTGTCGACCTCCAGTTTGATACTAGTGCCCCCTCCAGTTTGATAGTGGTGCCCTCTCCAGTTTGGTACTAGTGCCTCCCAGTCTGAAATTGGAGGGAGCACGGATGTCTAAAACGGTGTAAGTATTGGCGGGGGAGTTAGGACGATTAAAGGGGGTTTAATTTCCCAGAGGTTAGGCGTACGTAGATAGGTTCTGCACAGTCTAGCGCCATAAAATATTTGAGCTTGATTGTAGCAATAAGGTGTCCCACGAGTTGATTCTGCAGTCCGCCGTAACACCTCCCTTTCTATGTGAAGAGCAGCTACACCAACTAAGTACTGGAATTAGCGACGTTTGATCGAGTTTCCTATGCGAATTTTAATTAGGCAAAGTTTGGTTGAAGTCTCTCTAATTAACCGTGATCGTAGGTAGATTACAAACAAATCATATGGATGTTATAAATCCAATTTTCTAAGCCTATTGAGCTGAGTTAGGGCTGTACAGAATTCCCTGAGCTGATTACGGTTACAAATTTGCCCAGTATGGAATTTTATGTTGGGAAACTGCTCATAAGAATTGTTGAGTATTGAACTCTAACACAAAATTGCCTAACTTTAGTTGGATATTCGGCGCTCATACAGCGTTTGAGGCGGCTTGCTTTCTAGGTAAGGTTGCGTGGGCCTTATCGGGCCCCACTCTGACCCAGGGCGGGAGATTTAAAATTTGTTGTCGCATATGAGTTGAGAAACTTCGGGGGACTAACGCCCAGTGGACTAAACTGTGCTGCAGTGTGGCTCAAGGTTGGGGCCGTAACATTTTTAGTACTGATTCAGATTGAGTAGCTTTTATCATGGTTCAGATCAATTGTTCTGGCACTAGATGTTTTCTTGGAGTGTTCACTCGCTTTATTTTCTGGGTTTAATTTGTATGATAATCAAAAGTTTAGTATATTTCATGCATATGTCTCGTAATATTTGTTTGTGTTCATTAAGTTTGGGTTCTAACTCGTAGAAAAGAAAATAGATGTTGCTAGATTCAACTCGGTTCAGCTTCACTAGCTGATAGTAACACCGACCAGAGAATAGGCAAATCGCATGGCCTTAAATCATAACGGGTTTATACAGTGTTTTATAGTTATACTTTATAGTGCGGAGATTTGTGAACTTACCAGGAATCGCGCTCGAACATCGCGATTTCCAAATGAACTCAAGATCAACTCCGCAGGCAACTCCACCAACCTTCACCTCTTGACATCACGCTGAAATGTCGAACCCAGAGTGACACTGAGTTTTTACCATAGTTTTGGTCAACCCCCATTCCTTTCTTTATCATGGATGCATTTGGATACCAATATACATCTAGCAAAAGACCCACAAAAGCCATCACCAGTTGTTACAATACTAATACCCATAGCTGCAACATATACCGATTAAGGACATAGAGTTCGTTTTATATTAATTTCTCATTGTATCGACATTTGTCAGACTGTGCACTGAAAATTTCCTAAGGAGTTAAAACTTGCTATAAACTGCTCACTTTATAGGGCTCTCCTTGGAGCGTAGAACCGAGTATCTTTCTAATCTTGGAGTTACGTCAAGGTACCAATTTCGGATGATCATACGACAATCGAGTCCCAGCATCACCTTTTACTGAACAAGTTCGACACTATCAGTAGGATCAAACAACTTAGTAAATAGTTAATATGATTCGATTAGGCGGTCGTGGACTGGCAAGTAATCAATAGGGGTTCATACTCATGCAACTAATCAAGGGTAGGTAATCAGGGCTTAAAACGATCCAAAATGGTGCCGGAGACAGGGTAGTATCAAAACTAGGGACAAAACACGACTTTTAGCATGCGCCCTCAGTTTTTGAAATTCGCTCGGTTCTGAGTATACTTTTCCTAAGACCCATGGGAGCAAAACCCTCAAATGTTTTTCAGTGCGACCTGATAGCTGACTTTCCAGATTTTTATTTATTTCGGCATTGTGACCCGTTCGGCATTCGGGGTTCATATGTGTACATTGGGTTTGAGGCATTCAGGTTTTTCTCCTTTATCTCTCTGGCATCATAGGCTTTTGCTCGCACGAAGACTGGGTTGCATCCTCCCCTCATCCCTCGAACGCTCCAAAGAAATTTTAAATATACCTGCGTTCGAGCGAGCGCAATGCAGTGGAAATTGCACTGCATTGCGATACATAACCACACACAAACAGTAACACACAGTGATTACAAAGAAAAAAGGGATGGGGAGACGAAGAAGGGGAAATGGGAATCAGAATGATTCAGGTCTATATCATCAGGCCAGAGTTGCCAGTTCAGCATAAGTTGCGACTCATATGATCTCACAGGTAAGAAAGAAATCGCTAGGTCCGAAATAAAAAACTCCGTATTACCAAGGCGACAATTGCTAAAACATGCTTTTCAACCGTGTTCAGAGCAGGCTCCTACGCGACCCAATAATAGGACAAACGCCCCCATGGACTTTTAGCATAGCTGAGGAACAACAATACCCTGAAACCCAATCCAAGTTTGAATTCATAGAAATTAGATGATACAGACAGTACAAAAAGCCCGTGCCGTGGGATATGCATTTTCGAATAAATTTGAGAGCTCATATCTGGGGTCTCGTAAGTAGGAGAAACGTCCATCCAAGCTTTTCAGATAACTCGACCACTGCACTACCTTTATGGATGGCTAGTCCCGCAAGATATCCACCAGAAAATAGCTCCCCAAGCTTCACACAATGTCCCCCTCCACGACTTATAACCTCAACTGAATTGGAAACTTTCCAGCAACCACCTTTTAGGTAGGAGAAACGCCCACTGGTACTCGTCGACACGCTCTTTAGTTGAATTATCTTAACGCCTAGTTAGTTTTGCAACGTTGATCGAACTCGTCGGAATACGCCCTCGCGAACTTGCTTACAAAATGTCACTAACCGGACGGACACGTTTCCCTTCAACTTTGTACCCTTAGGCTCATATCATTTTACCTTGGAGGGATACACCTCTAAGATGCTCGGATAGGCAGAGGACAGAACTTGTAAGAAGGTAACTGGTTTTAATTCTTCATCTAGGACTACTGGAAAATGTGATTACCAGAACCGGTACAAATCGCCCCCACCCCCTTTGTTCTTTCTAGGACATAACGTGTTGAACCAATTTAGGCCCTTACCACTATACTATCGTAAGTTGGAGATTCGCCCCATAGGTCTTATTTGATAGCCTGATCACCGGACTGTCTTATTTGCAAGTCAGTTTCGGAAAATTATGCGTACCCATTAAGACACACCTCTACAAACTTCGCGCTGTGTGTCCCCCTCCAAGCACAGGTAATTTCTAGAGCAATTATGGGTCTTCGGGGCCTTCTTAATTGTGATTGGAGGGATGCCTCTCATTGATTTTTGGATAGGCAGGAAACAAGACTCTTTGAAGAGTCTATTAGCTTCGGTTGGTGTATCCAAGTGGAGACAAAGTGCCAATTGTTAGGGATTGCAAAGTTCGGCTAACTTCAGCCAGACGTAATGTCATCGTTACAGTTAGGAGGAATGCCCCCTCGGCAATTGACCTGGAACTAGGACTGCCCTTACAAGGTACACCACCAAATTGAGTATTGGCTTGGGACATTCTCAAGCCACCCAAAAAGGTTACACTTTGACGTGTAATAAAATGCCGGTTGCATTTCCACTTACTGGCTACTTACTTATCAATAAGTTGACTAAGCAATCTTGGTTTTACAGAGGCCAACCTTTTCATACTGTAGTAGACGGCGCTCATAACATAGCCAGTAAGCAATCTATGGATCACGGAAAAGAGAGGTGTCACATCTCTGACGAGTACATTAACCTGGACATTGCCTCAGGCCACCCAAAGAGATTTCACGGCAAAATGTAAACAGATATCACCTTAAGTTGTACCTGGGTCATTACCTCCTCGCAAATAACTACCACGAAGAATCTTTACTAAACATAGACTTCTAATTGCATAGGGTTATGGTCATCACTCCAGATCTAGATTAGTGTAATTGAGCATATCATGTGAGGAGAGTTCCATGAACCCTCAGCTCATTAGCTTGCGGATACCCTCAGGTCACACAAAATTTAGGAGTCTTGCATTGAGAAAACAAGATGCCTTCATTAACTTAACGACATTTCTCGGTAGCAGTAACTAGTCGTCTAGGGGCTTAATCTCCGTTTTACTTGGGTTACGCACTGCACGCTGCGGTGGTAATCCTGAAGCCTAGGGTACGAGTGAGGATCAATTTAGAGTACTAAGGCAGAGGGTTAGCCATACCCATAAACAACCAGATCGTTCGGTTTCCATGCCAAGAGTAGATCGTGGGCAGAATAGAACTAAAACTACATAGTCGTGTAAGTCCCGCAGGTAGTCAAATAAGAGACTATTGGAACCGAGACCTTTTAAAAGCACCCGAATTTCAATCGGTCTTGCTCAGCGCATTTGAATAGGATCCAAAATGATCTAATGCGATCTAGAAATAAAAAGGGCCCTAAACCCCTTTTAGGGTTGTGGAGTATCTAGGAAAATCGAAAAAAGGGGAGGCACCGACATCTTACCCGAGCTTCGAAAGCTCTAATCTGTCAAGGTGCGAGCGTCGCTCCCAGTAAATGAACACACCACAATACGGCTTCACGCGAGTTTCGCGATCCGCCCTTAGCGTACCGCAGTACGTACTCCATGTTCCCCATCTCCTGTAAACAGGGAAAAATTAGTCGAAATATTAAGTTCCCCTGGTTGAGTTTGACTGCACATAAAATGGTAAGGAAAGCCGGGTATTTCGCCCCTCCGCATTAACCAGTGATGGCAAAAGTTTTACTAGAATAACCAAAAGGGTGAGGCTACTGTCCCAGTCCGAGCAACCAGCTCAATGGAAACGTTCAAGTACGGAAACCATACGATGAAGGGTGTGTGGGTTCGCGAATCAGCCAACGCCGCGACGAATCGCAGAGCGACTTATAAACCGGCGATCACGCGTCCCAACAAACCGGTGCGAACCCAAATGGAGTTATAGTGGTTAGAGAACCTAAATATCTAATCGACCACGTTTGATCCAATCCTAACACTCAGGAGATGCGCTGCGACTCATTAAACTGTTGCCCTTGATACTAAGCGACTTAGTAACCTGTTGTCCCTGCGTGAACCACTCAGTACACTGGTGCTGCTGCATTGTCGAGTGTATTATTCGTTTGGTTCGGAAATCGCCCCTAGGGAGAAACTAATACCGTGAAGGATGGGAACCCAGTTATGGGAACTCTTAGTAATTAGTAAATCTTTTTGGCCCTCAACTACCCGGGATTTCTCGTTCCGCCAGGACTGCCCCTTCTTTTCCCCTGGGGTACCGATCGATGGGAACCGATTTGAAATTTTTTGTCTTAACTAAGTTTAGATATCAATGAATCAAGTTTCCATATGTTACGATTTCGCTTAGGGTAATGGTGAAACTGCTCTTAGGGTTCATAGGTCCGAGACGTGCTCCGACCGGTCAAAAATGGCAGCATGATCTGAAAAGTTCGAAAGCGGTTGTGTGCACTTGGAATAAAAATAAGGACAGTAGAGCGTCCTAATAGTTGAACTGTAAGTTACGGATCGGACTTTAACACTATCCTGTGGCCACTCTTCAGATAACATTCGTGTAATTAACTTCGGTCTTAAGGAGACAGTCCGGAGGAATTCTTCTCACTTCCGCACGCGCGTAGGATTATGCTAAGCTAACCATGTTGAAGTCAGTGGGCCTACTCGTCGCCAGATGAGATCTAACTATTGAAATTGCTAAATAGAAAAGGGACTGCATGAGAGCGAATCTTTATCCTAAGGAAGTCATGCAGTCTGATAAGGTGCTGTCCTTGTTGCTTGGACCCTCAAGCCGTTTTATTCCACAAACGATTAGGTTTTATGTTGCAGCAAGAAATCGCCCCTCCTCACGCCGGATGGCGCCATTGCAGACTCGGTAACTCCTTGTCGCGGATTTTTACAAGACTATCGCGTATGAAATACACAATGTGAACATACGATTTGTAAAATACTTTAAGATCATAACTGTTACTTCTGTTTGCAAAGCGTTTTAAATTGGGAGTACGCAACCGTGTCCACCGTATCAGTTACATAGCCGTCCGGCAACCCAAGGATCTTCTAGGGAACTATAGTTCATACATTATATACCGGTCGAGTATTCTGAAACACTGTTCTCTTTTCAACTTCTACCTTGGACTACGTAACTGACTGATTGCAATGTTGGGATAATGTCTGTTTCATAAACGATCTGTTCTTACATGTTGTACAATACATTGTGTCATGTCACGGTTAATCTGAACTACGCATTGTGTCGTATCATTACTCTCATACATGCTATGTATGTCATTGTAGTCGTCCAACATATTGGCATGCATTTTGTCCGACCTGCATCGCTGCTCCATGCTTCCCTTGACCAAGGCCTGACGTCCCGATTTTCAGCCTCTTCGCAGGAACCATGCGCGCCCAAGTTGGGAAGTTCAGCAGAGCGTATTTTCCGAGTGCAATAGCTGACTGGTGATATCATGAAATCGAACCCTCGGAGAAATTTGTCGAAATCCCAATCGTTGACGGTATAGCTTGTAATTTCAATGCCCGTCTCAGTAAAGCTTGATTATCATGATTGAATTGTTCCAGTATCGCCTAGTATGTAACAGCCTGAGATTTTCAGGGATTTTCAACAGGATATCTAATATGGAAAAAACATTCAAATCAAGGTCAAAAAAGTGGCCAACTTAACGGATGGGCGATCGGATACTGGTGGAGCGTGACACGAGTATTATGTTGTGTACCATGTATCGTTGCCATAAAATAAAAATGTATCATGGCTATAATTTGTTGTATCGTCACGCTCCACCCACCCGAGGTGCGCGGGGTGATTTTCGTACCACCACAAAATAATTGCGATATTGACTTATGGTATCCGGTCGGCCCCAGATGAATTCAATGATGTCATATGGATTGCTGTAATAATGTATTGTTGCGAAAGTGGTGGCGCACTCGGACAGGCCGGCGACAAGGGGGCGAGATTTCCTTGATTATCTTTTCGGTTTCATTGACCCGGTGCCCTAAGGTCGATCCCGGTGCACACCCACAATGAAATGGTAACCATTATATTGTTGATAATAATTAGTATGCATTATAGAATGTGTGCTATACTGCATGTCAGGATGGGTCGGAACGCCATGCAAAATTCAGGTAAAGGAATTCAAACTAAAACTTTTGTTGCATTTTCAAACATCGGGGACTTATCCTGGCAGGCAGGAGCTGGCGTGTATAAAATTGCATCACGGATTTGTGATATTTAGCTTAACTGATTTGGATAAGTCGAGGAAATGGACAAATTCTATAGCAATATCATTTTATGGGGGTACGTTAAAAGTAAAATTTTATATTTTGCTGGCGATCAAAACTAGCCGGGCCTAATTGATTCTCGTTAGGGACCTATAGGGCTACTATATTGCACATTCGGGTCGACTTATTCCTCACCATTAAGTACTTATGGATCCCTAACTAAGCGTTTAAACACCCAAATTTTAACGTCCCAAATCTCGACCAAATTAACCAAAACTTCCCGGGTTTTGAGCTCCACACCTCCATGGGGTCTTACTCTCACTATTTCATCGAAAACCGGGGCCACCTAACTTTACCGGTACGCGCAAGACCCTGATAACCCTCTCGGGACACCAAATTTTGTTAAATTTTGCACACCAAACGGCCTCTAACAGGCCACCTATTTAGCTTACATCGAAAATTTTATTTTTATCAGTAGGCGACCAGCCTGAGCTTGGATCTGACCCCCCCGGCCGCCTACTGTCTTCCGTTAATTCCCGATCATCGAAAATACGTTCAAATCGTGATAAAATGCGAGCGCCCTGAGCGCTCGTATATTTTGCCTCTCGAAAAGTGTCGCGCCGACCAGCGCGAGGTTTAGAATTTGTTGACAACCGTCGGCTCTGTCCAGCTAAAGTTGTTGGCGACATTATAGTGGCGCTGTTTCGTTGTTGTTATCGTTAGCAGCTGTGGCCCGAGTGTGGCACTGATTTATATATATATGCTTACGGAGTTTATTGTTGTAAATTTAAATTTTTCGTTATATAGCTTGTAAGGGAATAGAGTGATGGAGAGAGGAATTTGGGGCAAAAGGGGGGACAAATTGCAGTATAAAAAGAGAAGGCCCGACGCAGCGTCGGGACCAGTCGAGAGTTGTTGCGACAAGCTTGGCGGTCTTTGATTTGGCGGTTGTCGCCACTTTCACGTTGCTCGCTTGTTTAGTAGTTTCGCGGTTTTTGTCGGTTTTGCTTTCCGTTTTCGTTTGAATTTCCCAGTAGCGGCTCACGCTGCGTAGACGCAGTGTAGAGTCCCTCCTGGTGATCTTTTTATTCTCCAATTTTATCAATAAGGGCTGCCCTTGCGGGTGCTGGAGCGTCCGATGGATGTTCCGCGCATCCGTAAGTGCGAGCCCCGACGAAATGAAAATCGCATCAAAATTTAAAATGAAAATCGCGTCAAAACTTATAACGATTTTCGCTGCTCGACTGGTTTCCCGCTCGCCGGGTCGCATTTTGGTTTTCTAGACCCGGGGGGCGAAAATTTATTTAGTGATGTGAACGGGGGTAGGGGAGAAAAAACACACGGGGAAGGGGGAAGGACATAGGGACACGGGAGGGGTAAGATGCTGAAGCGCCGTGTTGTCCTGGAGGCAACCGCTAGTGCACACAATAATTGAGCATAAGTAAGAACCAGTGCTAGGCTACCCTTTTAAAATTAAAGCTTTTGTTCCCTGAGCATTTATTTACCCTCTAATTGACCATTCGTTTCAAAACCGGTCCCCCATACCGCGTAGACACGGTAGGGAACTTTACTGATTTCCATCAAATAGTTTAGGGCCCCGCCGCAAATTGGCACTATAGGACATCACCGAATTTTCGAACGGCCCTATAAAGACTATAGAGCCCCGCTTCAACTCGTGCTCCACCCGCACACTCGCTTTCGAATTGGTAACATAAGTTGAGCTTACATTGTAGGATAGTAAAATGTGGACGGCTCTATTTCGCAAGAATTAAAGACCCAATCATTGGGGAAACAGGTCGAGCTTA
Source organism: Trileptium ribeirensis (assembly GCA_030248225.1). Taxonomy (NCBI): domain Eukaryota; kingdom Metazoa; phylum Nematoda; class Enoplea; order Enoplida; family Thoracostomopsidae; genus Trileptium; species Trileptium ribeirensis. The sequence continues at coordinate 42,656 of JASANE010025374.1, read as the reverse complement.
CCGCTCGATACGGACGTAGTCATTTGCACGCGGGATGAGAGATTATAGAGATTATACGAAAGATTTGAAGAACGGAACCCCTGACGCCAGCCCCTTAATTCGAGCTCCTGCCCTGAGCTTCTTTCATATTTAGTGAAATTCAACTTGTCCACCTTAAAACACCGACGGGTCTCATAGAGTGAGGAAACGGTAGAGCACGATTTTTAACAATAGATAACTACCGTTGGGTCGATGCGGCCGCTCAATAGGGAGTGACGTGTCACGACCTTTCGTGCGTTATGCTCGCCTGCTTTTCACTGTTTTAGCGTTTTCACTGTTTAGCGAAACGGGGGTTTCCGAAGTGTCTTAAGCGTGAAATTTTACAGTCTCCTTTTTATTTTTCAAATCATGCATTTGTCGGCTGAGAGGCGCGGCAGCAATCGCGCCAGATCGGTGCCTGCAAATGACTGCGGGGCCACACTTGAATTGAAAGCACTCGGAGAAGTAAGCCACTAATTTATGAAGTGAGACGGAGTCAGCTGCGACGTTTAGTTGATTCGAATCTAGTTAAAATTGTGCGGGACCGCACCCCTAGTCAAGCTACGGCCCTGAGGAGGATACAAAGTAATTGCCTCTCCAAGCTTTTCTTTTAAACAAAATTCATAGGCGCGGACCCTCACCCCGTGTAGACACGGTGGGTCCTCGCTATAGCAATCTGTTTTTAAGTCAAACCACGATTCTCAAAAAACTCCAAGGAGCCAAAGTTGCTCGGTACTCGGGAGACGCGGCAGTGCCTCCCCTTTTTGCAAAGACCCGCGTTTTCAACTTGACCCTGGCACAAGCGGATTTTTTATTATAAACCGTCATTGCAAGTGGTTCGCGGCTGACATCCAGACTCCTTGAAATGACTCCAAAGGAGCGTGGAGTGAAAGAATTTAGTGCAAGCAGGTGTTGAACAACGGCAATCTAGATTGTGTTTACCAGCGCAGTCAACCAGAGACTGGTGAGGCAAAGATCATCGGTACACGGTCAAGGGGTCAACGCATGTTCCAAGGGGTATACATTGTAGGGCGCGCTGAGTTGGTTTTCATGTCCCCTATCGTAGGATCGCGCCGCTAGCAATTCACATCACCTATGGTATATGTAAAGGGTACACTGCGAGGTACCCGCGTGTGTAACTTTGTCTAAATGTCATGACTGCGTCGATGAAAATATACATATAATTTTGTATTACGTAAATAAAGTGTTAGAGTGTTAAGTGTATCTTTAGGCGATACGTTCCAACTAAACATCCGTTGATAAATAGGGTTTAAAAAACGAAGCCCAATTAACACATTTCCAGTATCAGCTTTGCTATCCGCGCAAAACATGAGGAACCAAATAAATTCACCACAAAACCACGTATTTAGTCAAGAATCATCTAACCAGCCCCTAGCAAAACGAATGTCTGATTTAGTGCTGGGACCCGTAGGCTTTTTTCGGGCCTTTGTTTCTACTATTTTATTCAGACTAGATAAGACCTCTGGGATCAGTGCCCAGGCGTTCCCTAGAGCTGGGGAAGGGATACCGCGCTAGGTCAACCGGGGGCACCGTCGAAGCGAATAGCGGAAATATACGAGCGCTCAGGGTGCTCGAATCGCCTCAAGTTTTTTGGAAGTTTCTTGCAATTACGGGCGAACGAAAAGGAATAGGCGACCTGGGGTGGGATCAAATTCATGCCCTGGCTGGTCGCCTACTGATAAAAATAGAATTTTAAATGTAGCTCAAATAGGTGGCCCGTTACAGGCTTTTTCAGCGACAAAAATGGAAAATTGTGGTGGCCCAAGAGGGTTAGTTGGGTCCTGCGCGGACTGATGGGGTTAGGTGGCCCCGGGTTTCGGTGAACTAGTTAGAGTAAGACCCCGTAGAGGTGTGGGGATCGAAAATTGGGGAGTTTTGGTTATTTCGATTGCGATTTAAATCTTTGAAAATTGGGTGTTTAAACGCAACTTGGAGGTTCCTAAGTACTTAAGGGCGGGGGTTAAGTTAACCCGAACGCAAAATTTTGAATTCTTGGGGAACCTCCTTTGGCAACGTGATAAGTCTTCCTGGCCTTAGGTGTCAGAAACTATTAAAATTTTGCTTTTAAATAGACCCTATGAATATGTCGTTGTAGATAAATTTTGTCACTTTTCTTTCCCGTCACTTTGCTTGCTCTCTTCTCTCCATGATTCAATTATGCCACAACTGCATGCCAGAACAGATCGTCGAAGTCCGAATCGTAACAAAACTCCCCCGCTTGAATTTTAGGCAATGATTCCGCGTAACGTCCCGACCTGTCTGGACATTCAGTACAGAAATATATTTTTACAACATCCAAGTAATGGTTAATACATCGATTATTATTATTATTATACTACATTGGGCGTGCGCACCGGGATTGACCGCCGGGCACCAACTCAATGGTAAAAATAAAATCGCGGAAATTTCGCTCATTTTCCCGGCCCATTCGGGTGCGCAGCCGTTTCTCCACAATATCTGACTCATTATTATAACAATACATATTATATCATTAAATTCATTTGGGGCCGACCGGATACCATGCTTAATACCACGAATATTCCATTGTGGTGCCAAAATCACCCCGTGCACCTCGGGCGGGCGGAGCGTGACGAACCAGCAAATTATAGTCATGATACATTTTTATTTTATGACAACTATAAATGGTACGCAACATAACACATTCCACCGGTATCCGATCGCCCATCCGTTAAGTTGGCCCCTTTTTTGACCTTGATTTGAATGTTTTCACCATCTTAGCTATCCTGTTAAAATCCCTGAAAATCTCGGGCTGTTACATCTCTTAAATATTTTTAGATTTATTAGACTCCTTACTTATGGTAGAAATCAATTTTGCAGAATAAGTATAGGAAAATGTAAAATTTGTGTAAAATTTGCCCTTTTTTGTCCGATATGATGCACAGCTCTTATAATCAATTTGATTGAAAATTTAAAATTTACCAAAATTTTCTGGAAACATGAAAAATTTCCTAAAAATTTGAATTTATATTCATGAAAAACGGGTGGAAGTACGAAAAATCTTGAGTTGTACCACCAAAAACATCCTTCTCCCTTATTATTCGGTAATTTTGGAAGTTTTCCCTTATGGTTTATAGTATTTTTGAGTGTAATGTCGTAATGTTTCGAAAATGTATCTCTCTTTCTCCATTTAATAATTTAATTTAATTTAATTTAATATTTTATTTTAATAATATTTACCCAACGTTCTAAACGTTATATATGCACACAATATTATTATAGCAATATGTATATACACAATTCGCCTCTTAGCACGTACGTCCAAAAATTGTTTGGTTCGCCCCAGGAAAGGACCCGGCTGCGGCTATGCCCTACCTAAGGGGTTCCCTTTGACAGTTTTCATGTAATAAGCTGGAAATTGATTTGCCCATTTGGTTTATTTCAAATTCGTTAAAAAGACTGGCCTTTGATGTTCTTAATTTCGGATATCCCATTTAAATTCGGTAATTTCGTTTAGTATATTGTGGAATAACAAGATTGTATCTTGTTTAACTACATAGAATGGTCGTAAATGGAACTTTAGGTCGTTACCTCAGATGCGTCTCGCCGCTGTTATTTAGGACTGTACTCGCGCCTTTCGCTCAGAATTAATCTCGCTATTATACCTCTCATCAGGTTGCATTCACCCATCTCATCTACCTTCGTGCTCTTATTTCTCTCTTCTCGTTAACGTTAGCTGCTAACGCTACGCGGTGCACTTGCGACTACCTATGGAGTGAGGCGCCCTAGTTCAGCATCGCGCACGAGGTAGGTCACCCACTCACGCAAATTGCGACGTAGATGTAGTTGTAACCACCTAGGACGATGATGCAGTTGAGCTGCGGTGTGACGGCGGCGTTGGCGGCCTGGATAAGTCGGGTCAGGTTTGAGTCCGGCCATCCATTGACCAGCCACTTATTGTCTTCTGCCATTTCCAGTAACGGCAGTGCCGACGCATCTCCCAAGATGGCTACTCGGGGCCATCGCACGTTGCCGGCGGCACGGAATTCGCGCACTTCTTCCAACAGACGTGCCATGATGTTGTGGCAGCGTCCGGGCGCTTCGTTATTCTGCAGCTGCTGATTGGAGTGTCCGACACCCCGAAAAGCGTCCGTGGAGGCTCCGAGTAATTGCCGATCCTCGATGAGTTGGAGCACGTGCGCGTACTCCAGGTTGGCGAATTTGATGAGCAGTATAGGGCGCATGATGTGTTCCAACAAAGGTTTGAGGCGAGCGCTGGTAACGTAGTCTATGAGTTCATCTTTCAGCACTCGCGCTCGGAACTTAATTTGCAGAGGCGTGTCCGTCGATTCCAGAAGTTCACGAGCGGCGCTGTGATGTTCGAGGAGGGACAGCACCTGCACATGATAGTGTCGCTCCACGGTGTTGGCGAGAATGCCGTCGTTTCTGAACGGTGCCGGCGTCTCGTGCATGTTGGACAGTTTTGGCCAATCCGTGCCGTGCGAGAGGAATGCGGCTTACGGTTTACTCAAGTCCACTCGGCAAACCGGAATCGTTGGCAGCGGGAATAAGGCTGTGCGTACGGTCCGACCGCTGGCAATCGTCCGCCGGATTGGTCGTTGGATGTGGTTTTGTTATTGTTAGCGCTCGTGTACAACAGGAACTTAGATAAATATATCTGTCAATTACCTAATCGACGCAGCGTTCGCGTTGTTTGTACTCACCCTACGAGGATCATATACGTCTAGTCCAACGTGCCTGCTCCTAGCTGATTCGGTCTATGTGGTAACTTAAATTCCTATCATCTCCAGATGGTTGGAAAATTAGTTTCTTTCCCTTTTTTCCTAAAAAGGCCTGCAAATTTTGATAAAATTTTTAAATATTTTGCAATTCGTTATCAGAATAGTCATGGTATTCTTCTCTGGGCAGCGGTTTTCCATGAGTCGCCGGATGATGTCTGCGCTCTGAACGCTTTGTTCCACCCAGGGGACCAATTCGGGATGAAATGCCGATACCACCACGGGCTGGTTCCAAAGTCGGCGGTCCTCCCCCTGGTTGAACGGTCCGACCGCATCCAAGGCTTCGGTTCCCATGAGCGACGTAGGCCACCGGGGCATAATCTCCCTGCGGAGTGACTGATGGATGTTGGTGAGTTTCGTCTTGCGAGTGCGAAACAAACGTCCTCAGGTATCGCCAGTGTAATTGTCGGCGTCCCAATGAGGAATAGGAGACGCGACATAGATTGCTGCGTCCTCCCGGGCGCACCGGTCCAGTACTCCCAAGTGACGCTTGATGCGCTTGAAGTAAGCGCCTGGCGAGAATGCCTTCCTGGGCTCCAATCACACATCGCCCTAGCCACCCAGGACGAAAACGCAGTCCGTCTGGGGCGTTAACAGCGTGTTAGCCCACTGCAGCAGCTCCACCATTGTTAGCGTTGGGTAGGTGAGGACGAGCCGGTTGTGCTCGTCCGCTACTTCGAAGAGCGGTAGGGCCTGCTAGTCGCCGACGATGATCACGCGGCGCCATCGAACGAAGCCATCGCGATTGAATGCCCGTATTTCTTCGAGCAACCGGCCGGTAACAACATTGTGGCACCCCGTTCGATGGTTGCAGCATTGTGCCGGTGGCATGCCAGTACTCCAGAAATTGTCCATTGAGTCGCTGAGGAGTTGCCGGCTGCCGGTGTTCTCCAATTCCTCAGCGTACTCGTTGATGCTAATCATGCCCAGAAGGATTGACCGCATCAGGTGGGCCCTATGCGACATATGCCATCGCCGAACACTGTGGGGAATCTGGCGTTGCAAGGCGACGCTACGGAGCCGTAGCTTAGTTATGGAAATGTCCATTTCGCCCAGCTCCTTGGCTTCGTCGTCTCGCCCCAACAACACCAGAACGCTGAGGTGGTAGTGTTCGGCAGCACTGGCGAGGCGCCTCCCATCGTGTTCGAATCGGTCGGCGATGGAATGTTCGTTGGACAGGCGACTCCATCTTCTACTTGTGAGCGAGAAGAATTCCCATCAGCCTTCTCGATCCAGGAAATATTGAGGCACCCTGGGAAGCAAATGCCCGTCGATGTCCACTGGTACGTGCCGCACGCCCTTCGGAATCAGCGGGGCATGGATGTCGTTGCTGCTGTAGCTTTGTCGCATCTATAACGTGTATACCGGGAATAAGTCTAGATATAAAGATAATCCTGTTTACCTGCGAATATATTCCCTAGGCCCCTCTTCTACCCCCCTTTATGACTGTTTGTTTGCTTAACTTGAGGTACGTGCTAGCATGGGTTGGAGTTAGTCTACCCGCAGGTCTGGATCGTCCGAATCAGATTCCTCATACGGTGGTGGTCGGGGCGTCCGTTGTCGCCAGGCTGTGGGGTGTAGTTCTTGGTTAGATGGATATCGTGGGAATGAGGTTGGTGGTCGGATCCCGCTTGGAGAGCGTCCTCCCATCAAGAGTTGTCGTGGGGTTAGTATTGGTGCACTGGTCATTGAAGTGGTGACACTGGTAGATTGTGCACGTGTAGTAGAAGCTAGACTAGTTGATGTTCCTGCCGTTTCGCTAATGGTTGCCTCTGGGTCCTGCAAAGTCACACGTCTGGGCCTACGTAAGGCGTCTCCTACTTCCTCGTTCGATGCTGCGCCGTATGGCCTAAAGACCCGGTCCCTAGCCTGGCGATGCAGAAGATGACTAGTCGGAATCGTTGCTTGGGCAGTACTGGGTCGCATTATTCCGGAGGAGGTGGTAGTGACGGTAGTGGGGTGTATCAGTTTAGTGATGGTCACCGTGGACGTCCCCGGTTGCCTCTGGGTCCTGGAAAATCACAAGTCTGGGCCTACGTAGGGCGTCTCCTACTTCCTCGTTCGATGCTGCGCCGTATGGCCTAAAGACCCGGTCCCTAGCCTGGCGATGCAGAAAATGTCTAGTCGGATCCCGCTTGGGCAGTACTGGGTCGCATTATTCCGGAGGAGGTGGTGGTAACGGTAGTGGGATGCACCAGTTCAGTGATGGTCACCATGGATGTTACCGGTTGTTCGGTAGCGGCAAATTGAATAGTTGAGCTATCTCGTGCTGATCCGGCTTGTTTCCGTTGGGTCTTCCGTCCAACAAGTGCCTTTCCTCGCTCTTCCAGCGATGCTCGTGTGCGAGGAGTACTTAAGGTTACTGGGCGACCAGTTCCTCTCCGAGGTGCTGGTGTTTCACTGCTTGATTCTGCAAGTGTGAATTCGCTTAGTGAGCCAGAGGTTCCCGGTTGCGTGCTAGGGGTTCTAGAACTACTGCTTGATGTTTCCAGTCCGGCCTGACCGAGCCGCTCGGCGGAAGATGGTTCCTGCGAGGTTTGGCTAGTTAGCTCGTCGTCTGCTTCGGCTACTCTCACGTCCACCGTGGTACCTTCTCCAGAGGTCTCCGACAAATAACTGGACATTGGTGACCCTGGGGGTGGGTGAGAGATGGCTGCCTCACGAAAGACCCACTGGTGAGGAGACATAGGCCTGTCGGCGGCTGCTGGTGGAGCGCTATAAGGATGCATGGTGATATAGTCTCCTACTGTTTGAGTTGACATTTCCATTGGTATCCGCAGTCGTGATGCCATAATATGTTCAGCTGGTCGCGATTTAAATAATGGGTGGTCCTGAGCAGCGAGCATAATTGCATAACGTAGATCCCCTGAGGTGTATGGTCCAGGTACGACGATTCCACCAGAAGCTCCTCGTGGCGTGGTGGACAGCGTAATATCCACTGGATAGAAATGTTGTCCTTCGAGTATTCCAACACCTACTGTCGGTACACCGAATGGCACTTCCTCGCTGGTAGCCACTATTCGTTTCATCGTAGCCACTGGCACAGTATGCCGTCCGTATTCTACTTGCGTATCTCGGCTACCAGGTTCTGGTATATACTAGAAGGCCTCTCGACTGGTAACCTGTTCCTGCGCTATTGGTGGCCAGGATGGTTGTATTTCTTTATCCGGATCAGTCAGTGGAATCCGATTCCTGACCGTCCTTGGATTCTGAGGTTCGTAGTCGCCCCTCCGATACTCAATGTGTTCTATTGCCGCTTGCTCGGCCTCGATCTCGGCGCACGGCCGACGGTATCAGTTAGGGTCATAGGCCATCTCTACACTGTCAGTATCAGAACTAACACTGATTGCTGTTCTTACTGTGCGTACTGCTATCTCGTCTACAGGTTCAATCTCGGTAACAAAATCCCTATCAGCGATAATTCGTTGGGTCGGTTCATTCAAACCCCTCACCAGTACGGAAGCGTGTACTTGACCTAGCCAATCTCCTACGTTAGGTACCGGATCCAATGCTCTAAAATACGGCTTAGTTTTATTAATGCGTACGACGTGCGCCATACCTTCCGGATTAGTATGCATTCTTACACGCATGCATGGCGGGTGATCCCTAGTATTTGGTATGGTCCGCACCAACGAGGCGTGAGTTTTCTTGATTTTCCTGGTGTAGATATCGTGCCTATAAACCCAGACTAATTCTCCTGTTTGATAGCGTGGTTTGCGAGCTGGCCTATCGTATCTTAGCCGATTTAGTTCTTGGGCGGCTTTCATTGATTGGTATGCACGCTCCCTAATAGAGGCCATCCAGTACTGCGCGTTGGCTCTATAGGAGTGAGCTCCAGTGTACCCAGTGGCTGCACTATGCGTGTCGTATTCTCCGGGCAACCTAGGATAGAATTCATGCATTAACAGAAATGGTGGATATTTGATGGCTGTGTGTACCGAAGAATTATAAGCCATTATGCAAAATGGTAAGGATACATCCCACGAGCGATGATCATTTTGTGGTACACTTACTCGTAGTAGATATAATAATGCCCTATTAAATCTTTCGATCTGACTATTTGCCTGAGGGTGGTAAGCTAGACTCATGTGTCGAAATATTTGCATTTCTTGACATAGTTCCTTGAACATGTGCGCGGTAAAAGAGCCTCGTCTGTCAGAGTACAGCTCCCTGGAAGCTCCGTACCTATTGACTACCTCGTATAAGAATATATGAGCGGCTGTGTGAGCATCCTGGTGCCTTATTGGTACTGCCATTGCGAATTTTGTAAATTGATCTATAAATGCAATAACATAACGATTGCCTGCTTGTGACCTAACTTGAATGTCAAGTATGTCTACGAATACATGATACATTGGTTGATTTGCCAACGGAACGCTACCCAATCCGGTGGTTATCCGAGAAATCGGGTCTTTCGCGGATTGTCATAGAGTGCATCGCCTGATCCATTGTTGTGCGTGTTCCGATATACCTTTCCAATGATAAAATTGTTTTAATTTTGCTAATAGCCAATCTCGGCCAGGATGTCCTCCATACAGGGTGTTGTGTTTATGTTTGAGTACTTGTGTACTAGTGTGATTGGGACGCACAATTTGTAATTTATGTCCCCTGGTTGTAATGGGTGCATGTATAATATCTTGGTGTCCGCGGCTAGCTCGAAATAATGTGCTCGCATTTCAATCCCCAGCGCGCCTAGCTCTGCCTCGGGCCGAGATTTGTTATATAGATACCACCTAATTGGACCAATTTCTGGATCGTTTCGTTGAATGTATGGTAAGAGCCGCACTAGATTAAAATATGGGAGATCCGAAAAGAACGGCAAATATATATTTTCATGAGTATTCTATGCGTCCTCAATCCTGACGGTTGGTAATATCTCGGTTTCATAATGCATCATTAACTTCATGAGCCTATCGAACTCCTGTTCTGTCGGTAGTGTGGTTGCTCTTAGGCTCACGGTTTCTGGTTCGGTGCGAAACGGTCTCTTAGGGCCTCGAGCCTGAGGTCTGCCTTCAGGACCCGAGATAGTTGTTGTCCGACATTACTGGTGTCTCTCCCGGATCCATCCTAATTGGGATAGCGCTTAGCGTGGCTGCTTGCTGTGTCTGCTTGCGGGGGTACTGTAGTTTGCGTGTCGGCAACTAGTTGCGAATGGATTGCTTCGGGGTTGGGTTGGCCTGGGGGAGCTATTGGGCTTCTTGTTATGGGAATTGGCGCACGGAGCCACAGTTCGTACTGGGTATGGTAGGTGGGATTGGTCCCATGCGCTGCACACTGGTGGGCGAGGTCCTGTGGGTCGCCCTCGATCATTCATCAATATTTCGTAAGTGTCTCCTTATTCTTCGCTTATGGATGGGTCGTATCTTGGATCTCGTGACAACGCATCGGCATTGCCGTTTTCGTTACCCGGTCTATATTGTTTTTCAAATTCCCCGAATTCGAGTAGTAACTCACTGCGCCATTGGGATAGGCTAGAGTTCCTAGGTGGTTTGTCGAATAAAGTCTTAAGAGGCTTGTGGTCAGTTTCTACATGGAATTTGTGTCCTACCAGATAATGCCTAAAGTGTAGCGCTGCACATCTAATCTCGAGAGCTTCGACTTCCGTTGCGGGATATCGGCGTTGATAATCGAGCAGAGCCTTACTTGCGTATGCAATGGGCTTGAGGCCTTGTTTGGTTTTCTGCGACAGCACTGAGCCCATCGCGTGTCGTGAAGCGTCTGTTTGTAAGATAAACGTTGTGTGAAATCGGGGTGTGCTAATACGGGTTCGTCTAGTAGCGCTTGTTTCAATTTCTTAAAGGCTTCTTCACTTCCAGGTGTCCATTTAAATTCTGTATATTTACGCTTTAATGCATTTAGTGGTTCGCATATATATGAGTAACTTGGTATAAATTTATGATAATACCCTACTAGTCCCAGGAAACTTTGAAGCTGCTTCAATGTCTCCGGACGTTTAAATTCTTCGATCGCTATGGCCTTTTATGGATCTGGTTTCACGCCTTCAGTACTAATTAAGTGTCCTAAATACTTTAAACTGCCTCGACCAAAGTGACATGTCGATGGCTTTAATTTTAAATTTGCTCGGCGAAAACGGTCGAACACACGCATCAGGTTCGCTAGGTGATCTTCGAACGTTGGCGAGAATACCAATACGTTATCGATGTAGATTAAGCATTTTTCCCACTCGAGCCCTTTTAAAATCATAGACATGCAACGTTGAAAAGCTCCTGGAGACGAATTTAATCCAAACGGTAGGACATTGTATTCGTACTGCCCATGAACTGTTACGAAGGAGGTCTTATCTTTTGTTTCTGGGTCTAACTCTAGTTTCCAGAAGCGCTTATTTAGATCTAAACTGGACATCAGCTTGGTGTTTCGGAGGCATCCTAAAATATCATCTATTCTAGGAAATGGATATGCATCTTGTTATGCTACTGTGTTTACCTTCCGAAAGTCCACACAGTGTCGGAGTGAAACATCACTCTTGGTTACATACACTATCGGTGATCCCCAAGGTGAGCTTGATGGCGATATGAATCCCGCGTCGAGCATACTGTTTAGTTCCTCCCGGAGCGGTTCGCGTAAGGAGTGTGCTAGTCGATATGGTGCTTGCTTGATTGGCTTAGCATCTCCGGTCTCTATGCGGTGCCTATGTTCAGTGTAGCGCCCTAGATTTAAATCATACGTGCTGAAGACGTCTGCATTTTCAGCGATCGCGGTTTTCAATTGTTTTAGCTCAAACGGGGATAATAAAGTCTTATCAAAATCGATTTTGCTTAGGACCGTTTGAGCTCTTTCATGGTCAATTGACCTTTTTCCTGCCTTTATATGTTGGATGATCCTCTCAGGGTGCGCTGTGATATTATTTAATTGCTTGGCAGGCTTGTGCTCCTCGTACCGAATCAAATTTTTTTGTGTCTTTCAAGAATTGTACGGTGGGATTAATCGGTGTTTCGATATGACCTATTGTTGGTCCGGCGTAGATAGTGACCGGTGTGTTTTACGAAGTTAATTACTGCGATTGGTATGGTTCTTTGGCTCCTTAACACTAATGCGTGTGCCTTTGCGGTATCGACCATTTCCGGTGCAGGCACGAACAGTGCCGGTCCTACGCCTGTTTCAGCTATTTCAGGAATTGCATTAATAAAGGTTTCGGTGTTTGGTTCTATGGTGGTAAGCTTGCGACACATTACTGCAATTAGTGGTGGGTCGTAGCATTCTAGGCCTGCAAAAGGCATCTTAGCTTCTTCCTTATTTACGGCTATTTCTAAGCAACGTTCTTTAAAGTTTATAATGCATTTTGGCAATTGAGACATGAAATTTGTACCTACAATGCAGTGATAAAGTGCTGTTTTAATGACAAAGAATTCCGTTTGTACCTTTATGGACCCGATCGACAAAGGCATGCTTATGCTGCCATCTCGTAATACCTGTTTAGTGGCAGACGCTATCCTAGTGGAGTCATCAGGGCGCGGTTGGAGACCCAATTTATTAACCAGGTATTGTGATACGATGGAAACGTCTGCACCGGTATCTATTAATGTAAGTACCGGTGTGCGGCATACAAAAGCATTGATAAGCAAGGGTGCTTCCATGTGACGTATCGCGTTGACCTGTCGGTAGTAGGCTACTATGCGATGTCCTCTACGTTGGGATCGCTCAGATACAGCAAATAGTTCAGTGGGCTCTACCAGAACGACGCTTTCGTCCTCGCTGGTAGCACTTATCCGAGCTGACCGACGAGGACCCAGTGTTCGTAGTTCAAGATGTTCCGTAGAAGCAGCTGGGGCTGAAGCAGTTGGTCGAGGCGTGCTTGCCGTGCCATACCCATTGTCGGTCTAGATACTCAATTCGGGTCGCTTTGGCTCCGCCCGACCACATGTCCGTTGCTGCCACCATCATTGTAGGCGCCCTTTTATGCATTTAGGACAGAAACCAGCCTTCTTCCTAAAGTAAATCATTGCCCCTATGCCAACAACTACCAGCACAATGAGCATCTATAGGTAAGCAACTACTCCCGTCGTAGTGATATATGGGAAATCGATTACCTTTTTCAACTGCACATCTGCTATTTGCTGGACTTGCAAGTTCGTCGCTTTGGCGTGTTCCAGCGAACTCCAAGCAATCGGCTTAAGGGGTATATCCGGGATGTCGTGGACAGGGTGTTAGGTCCAATGTGAACTGTGACTTCCTGTGCATCTAGCGTGCCAGCCAGCATAAGTGGCTTGACCACGAGCTGGGTGTAGTTGTTATTCGACAGCCACAAAACCCCATTATTAGCCATGTCAATTGTTTCTCCTCGGGTCACGTGGCTAAGATGTTTCTTCTTGGGGACGACGGCCTTGCGTTCAGCGGTTCGGATTAAGACTCCTTGTGCTGCGGTGTAGACGTCAGTGTGATTAGCCATTGGTCCGACAACACATAGTTCTTACAGAGTTGTCGAGCCTCATCTGGAGCGTCCTCGCCCATGACGATCCAGTCCAAAAACGCGATGTATGGTCCGTCGCCAATGCGTGTATTTCGCAGAACGCGATGCCTGGTCGCGTGTTACGTGCGTGTAATTTCAGTACTTCGTAACGTGCTCGTTCAACCCGCGTCGCGTAATCAGGCAATGGTAATTTCAAGTGAACGTTGCGCTCTGGAGCGTTCCAGCCAACGTTGTATACTCGGAAGTAGGGTCGGACGTCGTCCGACGTTACTAATGGAACTCGCAGTATAAATGCAAATTTAAATGATCCTAGGCCGATATGCACTGGGTAAATTTGCTCGAATTGGTATGCCAGTGCAGGTTCGCGTATTAGAATGGTCGGCGCGTTCTTTTGGAATAGGTTCTTTAACGTGGAGGCATCCACTACTTTCGGTGATAGTTGATCGCTCATCATGGCGTTCATGACAGCGTCAACCGATGATCGAAGGCTAGTGCGAAACATGTGATTAACTAGCTCGCGGTGAATCTCAGTAACGTAGCGTTGCTCTAGGCACCTTACCTGATCAATCATGATGACCGCCTCCTGCATTTCGTGATGTAAAAATGATTATAGCTCCTCATTAGCGTGCGTTAGTTTCATAATGGCTCGCGGATTTCCGGAGGCGACATTGTAGGTGTTTTTCATTTCTTTAGATAGCGCGAGTACCTGTTTATTTAAATCCTTAAGACGTACCGCATTGGTGAACGCTACGCCTACACCTAGAAATCCTGTCACTACGCCTGCTGCTCCAACTAATGCGGCGCGAAATCGTTTCTTTCGAACCTTGGGTTGCTCACAAATATGAGCATTAGCCTTGCAATATTCGCGCATTAATGACATATAATAACTTGTGTGTAGTACGCCTTGATAGGAGCTCCTTAATTCTCTTTCTAATTCTTGAACTTTTTGTTGTTAATCCGGCATGGTAGTACAATTTGGGTTGGGGCAACAGTTCCTCAGACAAGGTTTACCCCTGGGAGTGTATACACAACACGCCATACCAGTTGCTTGCCTACTAGGTTGCAGGCCATCCAGAGATAGTCGTAGAATAATCGGTAGAAAAGTAGATTGCGAGGCAGTTATTACTAAGCCTTGTGGTTCGATCAGCGTGCCCACCTGTTGGTTTACCATGGCCCCTAAGCGAGCGACTTGGTCTGAAAATGGCGTAGCGATTGCGTGGGTCTGCCCTAACTGATGGAGGATTAGCAAAACCATTAGTACTCTCATTATTTCAGTTCCCTTGTTTAGCAATCCGACCGCAGCCTTTATATTCTGTCCCAATCCGTTTGAAGAAGACCGTACCGACCCGTCCGGTGATGCCCAGTCACTTATATCAACGGCGTTGTCTTGTTCATTGCTGGCATTTTCATTGTCCACGGAAAAACTTAGCACAGATATGAGGTCGTCAGAGCCGAGTGAGTCAATTGCTAGCAGGTCAAATTCGTCCTCGCCGGCGTCATTGAGTGCTGCACTCAACTCACTTTCAAGTTCCTCTTCGTCAATGAATGTTATGTCAGCGTCATCGTCCGTGTTTGGAATTCCGTCCCCGTCTTCTGTTGGGTCACTCTGCCAGATGTTTTGAGCAGGCTTGCGTAACCACAACAATCGCAGATACAATGGTTCTTCGCGCTTTGATCCGCTACTTTTTCCTCCGAAAAGTGCGTTAGCCATTATAGCGTATACGATGTGATGTATTGACAGCAGCGGAACTTTGGGTCCGGATTAGTAGAATTCCGTAACTAGGTTATCCAACAAGTATGGTGCACTCACTATGGTTTCTAGAAACTCCAAGTTGGCTTCCCTATACGCTATAAGTTAATAGGCCGAGTGCGAGCCCTGTGTGCTACGTGGTCGAATGGATACTGTCCCATCTCTCCTACTCGTCCCATAATTGGCGGACAGGTTCCCGGTATAATCCCATTCGCCATGATAAGTGGTGAACGCACACTCCTTTCTAGGCATGAAGTTTAAATTGTATCGTTCCTCACACACGGTGCATGTCTGGAGAATATACCTCAGTGATTGCTTGTGCGATGGGCATTGAGTTGATGACTCGGGCAACTATTTCCAAGAGTCCCTCTAGGTGTTTCAACATGCAACTACTGAAGTGTATGCCCGGCATATTATGTAGGAACGGAGATGCGAACCCTAACAGCCCTCACAAAACGGCAGCCCGCCGTCGGTCTATTCAGGCCGTCTCAGCTACCCGGATCCTGAGCAACTGATGGGCATGGCATATCCGCTCAGACACAGCTATGACCCTCCGGTAAAATAATGTTCACAGTGGCATTCGATCTTCTCCGAACCGCAACTTAGGTAGCGCGAGCGTGTGGTGGGGAAATTTTCCGTGACATTCATGTTTGACGGTGGGCACGAATTTTGAATCCGACCCCGGTAATGCTAGTCGCTCCTTGTCTGGTAATCCCTGCAAGATTTGGCGCCCCACTATCTCGCTGGTGTTATCTAAAGCGTGCAGTTTCCTTAATATGATATCTAATAGCTGCAGTTTATATGTTCGTGTATTCCCTTGACCTAATATATACTTAGGTTCTACCAAGTCTGTGTCTATGTCGTTAATCGCGGGACCCATACTAACTCGGCCGATAGCTGGTACACTCCCCAACGATTCAGGTGATTTTAATGCTCGTTCGATTACTTTTGTCAAGTTAACCGGCGATCCGGTTGAGTTGATCTCTATTTCATGGGCTTCTTCTGTACTTAGTCGACACATTACGATTTCTATTTTGTTCTCTGGTTGCTGGTTTTCCATTATGTTTGCTCTCTCTGCCAAGTCATTTAACATGGGTGTTATTATCACAGCTTTCGAGCTTTTACTGGTTACTATTGGCTCCTCCTTATCAGCATTGCTCCTCTCTAGGTTAATAGACTCCAGTTTGTCATCATTGGGTTCCATGATTTCGCATATGCTAGCTCGATTATTATGATTTTCTGTGCTTGCAATATTTTCGGCACTCGGCTCGGCATTCGCACACTCGGGTCGAACAGCTTCCCCTCCCGGTTCCACACATGGCTCAGACATACCGGCTCCGAGCTGGTCGTAGTCGGCCGCACACATTTTCGCCTGCCGGGTGCGTAAATTAATCAACGACAAATAAAGGCCACGGTCACTGACCTGGTCAGATTTGGTGGCACCTGCACTTCCGGACCGAACTCTATTCCACTTAGGTCCTACATACAAATTATAATTTTGAACGGAGCTAGGGCAATCAAAATAGCTGACATCCCGACGCCTCCCTTCTCCTGGCCAGTGTCTTTTACGGTCTTGTCCGGTCGGTTGAAACGCTACAGGGGCCTAACATGGCCGCCCTAAATTGGTGGAAGCCAGTTTAGTTTCATAGGATGCATCCGCTAGGTTCTTTGGTTCATTTAGTTCCCTTGGTTCTCGGTTCCATTCCATTAGGTTCCACGGTATTCCATTCCTTCCGCTAGGTTCCGCTAGGTTAAGTTCCAATAGGTTCTCAGTATCCGCTAGTTCCATAGGTTTACTATTAGGTTCCATTAGGTTCACTTCTTCCTTCGCAAGTTCTTCTGGTTCCGCGCTTACAACAACCCTTGAATCAACAGCTTCAGCAACATCATTCATACAGTTACACCATACTACACACACACAATTTTGAATAAGGCTAGGACTTTAATCTCCATCGCCCTCGACCATTAGATGGGCTTCAGGAAAATACGCGGGTTCACCAGGTTTTACCGTGCCGGTGTTAGAGCCATTACCAGACACGCGAACCCTGTTAATCGGCCCCCGAAGTCCGAACGGCGTCTCTCTAGGTTCCAATCCATTAGGCTCATTAGGTACTCCATCCATTAGGTTTTTAGGTTCCACATCCATCAGTACATTAGGTTTCATCCGATATGCAGCCGCCTGATATGGGTTACACGTGTCAGCGGTTGGGTCATTGCTAGACACGTATGCCCTATTAATCTGCCCCCGAAGTCCGAACGGCCATCTCCCATATTTCTCACTCGGCATATCAGGTACATTAGGTTCCTTTGGTTCCATTAGGTTTTCAACTCCTCCTCTCCTATCCTTCCTCTGCTCGGTATCTCGGTACTCATCATCTCCTCGCGCTGACTTCCTATCGGCATATACACATATACTGGTTGGCCAACCATTACTCACAGAGTCTCGGGTCACACCGAGGGGTCTCGCGCCAGAGGTTGGAAACGACAAAGCCGAGCGCCGTATTGGTTCAGTATTGCTTTGTGTTCTACTATATATGTACTCTCCGTATTCAAGCATTTCTTCCTCATCTGTTTGGTACGCTTCGTTGCCACTTCGCGACCCGATCGCTTGTGACTATTCTTGTGGTATGTCCCTACTGGTTTGCAACGAATTTACTTGCTAAAAACCTGGTTCTGCTTCGATTTCATCTGGATATTCATACTCAATTCCAAAATTTGGGTCATTCTGTTCCTACGTTACTTCATCTTCAGTGACCATCATGTTAATTTGCACAGGCCGGGCACCTAAACCAGCCCCAGCGCGTTCTTCTAGTGTAGACATTTCACGTCGCATGACCTCTAGGCGGTGTGCTAGCTCAGGATCTGCTGCTCTAGTCACTGACCTTACGCCTGCGTTGCGACGGTCAACTCGCTTGTTGTTATTTATAGGTGCCTGTGCGGGTCTATTTAGAGGCACTGCTCCTAATTGATTTGCATTGTTCCAACCGTTGTTAGGTGTGCGCGGACGAAACGGAGCTGCTTCAGCCGCCAATGGTTGGGGTGGTCCGGCATAGCGTCGATCGAAGGTTGGGTTTTATCCGTTGTTTCGTTGGTTGTACCAGTTTGTGCTACGTCCGCGAGATCTGTTATAGTACTCGGTCTGATTTCCATTTCTATACGTGTTGTAGGTTGCGGGCTCTGGACGATAGTATCCTTGCTGCCCATAACCAGTGTATCCCGCTGATTGGCTTTATTGTTCCAAACATCGCGCCGTGAATACCGTCCTCCACCTCTAGGTTCAACTACCAGGTACCGAGAGGGATTGCTGTATTGCGGAGGAGGCCTGGCATACTCACTGCGGTTGGCGGTGCATTGTACAAATACTTAGGCGCTGTTCGTGTGGCTAACCGTGTATATTCATTTTGCAATGGATCGTACACATCCATTTGGAAATACGGGCATTCTCTAGCGAAATACCCGAGATAACCACACCATAAGCACTGATTTCCTAATGGCGTAACTGGCGGTATTGCCGTAGCGCCTAGTGACGGTGTTCCGCTATCCTGCGTCATTGCATTCAGCTGGAGTTGTTCGGTGCGCTTATCTTGTAGATCGATAAGCCGAGCGAAAGTAGCATCGCTACCGGCCGTAGTGCCCTTATCATCATCTAATGCCTCGCGGATCTGATCCACTAGTTGTTTGTTTACGTTTCCTTGCGACATACAATTTACTGTTTTAGACCGGCTACTTTTACGAACCAGTATTCCGATCACCTCCTTTTGGGATGCTACAAGGGTGTCTTCTTTATACTTAAGTTTATCCATCATGTGCTTGAAAGAAGGATAAGTCTTCCCTATTACGCCAGATTTCAGCTCTTTACTCAGTTCTTGTCGCAGGAACTTTTGTAGTAGCGCGTCACGTTGTTCGCATTCAACCTCCGGGAATGCTTTGTCCACTAAATTTTGTAAGTCCAGTCCATACATAGTAACCGACTCTCGGTCCCCCTGTATGCGCATGCGTAACGTGATTAATGCGCCCTCATCTCGCTGCGAGGAAGAGTACATCAAACCCATGTTATAACAAAGGGCTTCATACGTCTGTTTCTGGCAGTCTGGGAAACTCTCGTAAATTTTAAGCGCCTCACCCTTTAATACAATCGGGAAGCAGATGAGTTTTTTGCCTAATGTCCATCCATTCGCATCCGTCAAGTTGTCGTAGGTGGCTAACCAGGCTTCGAAGTCCTGCCAGTCAGCTCCTGAAAACGGCGGAATGTCCCGTACTTGTATTATGGGCGTTGTAGCAGATGTCCTTTGTGTTAGCTGCTGTAGGATAGCTACTACCGGGTCTCCGTTTATGGCGGGGCCGGGTCCATTTGTACTACCAGCCGTAGTGGCTCTGCCACTTCCTATATTGTTAACTCCGGTGGTACCGCTAACCGGCGTTCTATTTGCGCTCGCTGGTACAGACATATTTTATTCCGAATTTATTTATTATCCTTATTTGTGGTAAGTTGTGGATCGTCCGTGTTCCAAGCCTGACCAGGGCACGGATGATAAATATATATAGCGAAGTATATAAGTGTTTACTTTAATAGTAGAATCGCTACTGTTTAGCACGCTCTAGCCTTATTATTATGCTCGTGTACATATTCCTTAAGTATGTGGCTGACTGTGTAAACTTTTCGCTTCGCAAGCCAAATCAATACTCGATAGTAAAGCTTGACGTTTGCCAGTTGTACTTATTCGCTGGCTCTCGATCAGTCCACACAATTATTAACTCAGTCCAATAAGAGCAAAAGTGTAACCGGTATCTCGTTGGTTAAATCAGTTGTTAGCGAGTTTGGCCCGTTTTAAAATCTCCGTACCCTAGAAACGACCTTAACCTCGTAAGTGTGCTCTCCTTGTTAAATTTTGGGGTTAGCCCACAGCATTGACCAAATTCAATGTAACTTCGATGAGGTCCCAGATAGATATACTGATCAAATCGGATTTACTCGATTCGGAGGTACATGCTCTACATCTCACGACAAATTTTCATTTACAATACTCCAATAATAATAGCCCAACTACTTATTATCGATAACCAAGAGCATACAACAATTAATAAACAAAATTATTTTTATTGGCTATACAGTACTGACCACTAAGTTTTGACCGCTTGTTAGTTTTGGCGTTCTGGTGGCGATTTATTGTAGACCGGTTGGAACGTGTTCCGCGTACGCGCTGGTGCATTATTGAGAACCTCCGCGACCTTCTTGAGAGCTGCTTGACCTCGGCGTTCGGCGGGAACGTTGCGCAACCGAAATAAATTGTCAATCGATAGAGCCAAAGTCAGTTAGTACGTTGACGACCGTTATGTTGACAATGTCTAAGCACACAATACCCCAATAATGTCAACTTCACCGTCCAAAGTTCACGAAACAGCGTTAAAAGGGCGGAATAACAAGCCGTATAACGAACGTAAATAGAGAGTCAAATTAGATCATTTCGTCGAGACCACAAATCCTGGCACTTCATTCCGGCGATCCAATTATAATGTACACCAATAATAGTATTGCTAGATTACTAAAGCTTTTAATTAGTATTGAGTTAGCAATATTTCACTGAAAACGAATACAACGACTCCAATCTATCCATGGTTCCACGAGCCAGCGCACCACGAACACCACGTTCACCGAATACACCCTCTATTCTTTGTCCGTCGTACTGTCTCTAGTCCATTCGGTCATAGCGGCTTAGCATGGACGTGCGCGGCACAGGAGAGCATTTCACGTACTACATGTGTAATGTTCTAATTATTCCAGCTCACACACGAAAAGCACTAAACGTTTTAAAGTTCAGACTAATCGCAAAACGTACCAAGATGCTGTGATCCTGTGACATGCAAGCCAGATTGAGGATATAAAACATCAATACTCGACACACAGTGGCAATATAGCGCAGGCTTACAATACCATGTATCCTAATGCATACATCCAGACAACAATGCCTTGTTTCGAGTGCGAGAGGTACGTCACCTAGTGATTTTAGTATTCCGTTATTCCCCAAAATTTTTTGACGCCTCACGGTGTGGCCCCCAATTAATTATTATGTACTGGGACCAGTTCTGGTCCTAATGGATCCCAGCTGCACCACCATTCTTCTTGGTGTGATGCCCGGACACCCCGGCTTCCATGACTCCCCGGTGAACCGCTAGTTAACCTGAGAGAATCGCCTAGCTTAGCAGGCTGCCGGCGGGTTTACCAGGGTGTTCGGCCTCGCTACTATATTGGCCCACGTATCTAATGGTATGAAGGTCCCCCTGAGGGAGGGTCAAACCCTAAGGCTGCTAACAGGTAATAAGG
The DNA here is from genome assembly GCA_030248225.1 of Trileptium ribeirensis. Lineage (NCBI taxonomy): Eukaryota > Metazoa > Nematoda > Enoplea > Enoplida > Thoracostomopsidae > Trileptium > Trileptium ribeirensis. Next base: position 21,360 of record JASANE010025374.1, on the reverse strand, counting down.
CTGACCCGCCTTTCTGTCATTTCGCTTAAATCCTTAATGATAGTGCGCTTTCCTATTTTTTTGATCCAGTACCGTTATCGATTCCCTAAATGGTAATGCCTGATCGGTTTGCGAGACAACTAAGTGATTATTTTCGTTTGTGATTACGAAATCACGTTTACGCGACGCAATGGACCCTAACTATCCAATAGAAATTAGATAAGACATATCGCCTGAGGATTTATCGAACATTCTAACACTTTATTCATGTAAAGCAAAGATACATGTATGATTATAAAGGCAAACGAGATATTTACACAAGGTTTCAAATGTGCGTACCACGCAGTGTACCATAAATATATATATGTACTAGGTGTTGTAAATCAATCGACGCGAATTCAAGATGGGGATTATGAAAAAATCAGTTCTGCTCGCCCCACAATTTATATCCCTAGGGACCTGCGTTACCCTCTGGAACGTATTCCCATGATCATTTCCTTACTGATCACTTGTTGAATGCGTTTGTAAGACACGCCCTAGACGATCGTTGTTCAACACTCTCTTGCCGTAAACCTCTCTTTACTCCACGCTCCTCTCCAGTGGAGGTCGTCTCACCGAGCCGGGACGTCAGCTGCGGATCTGTTACAAGACTGGCCTATAATTGAAAAGTTTGCTCGCTACCGGGTGAGATCGAAAACGCGGGCCTTGTCCAAAAGGGGAGGCGCTGCCATGTCTCCCAAACGTTGTTTGCCTTTTAAAGATTTTGAATATACGGTTTGACATGATAACTGAACGCTATAACGGGAACCCACCGTGTCTACACGGGTTGAGGGTCCATAACTACTAATTTCGTTTTGAATTTAGCGGAGCATTTGTGGTGTATCCTTCTCAGGGCCGTAGTTCGACTTACGGGTGCGATCTCGATCGATTTTGACTAAATTCAACTCAGCTAAACGTCGCAGCTGACAAATGTTTAATTTGACGCCAAAAGCAAACTGCGAGGATTTGCATTTAAAACACTTCGGATACCCTCGTTTGGTTAGAACAGTAAGATTACCAGAACCGTGAAAAGCGGGGGAATATAACGCACGAAAGATCCTGAAACGTCACTCCCTATGGAGCAGCCGCATCGACCCGACGATAGTTATTTTATTGTTAAAAGTTCATGACGGAGTACTTTACCGTTTCTTCACGGCATGAGACCCGTCTGGTTTTTTGGGGCTAGTTAGTTGAATTTTCGCCTGATAAAACAAAGCTCAGGGCAGGAGCTCGAGTTTCGAAGCTGACGCCAGGGGTTCCGTGATTCAGATTTTTTAATAACTCTCTGCGTGCAAATGGCCACGTCCGTCCTGCGCCGGATGTCCCTTCGGTTACCCACCAAGTGGGTCGTTAAGTCGCGCGACCCGGAGCCGACCACGTTTACTTTCCTATGATGCAAACTTACCTTATGGAACTAATTCGAAAGCGAGCACGAGAAGATCACGAGTCAAACGAGGCTCTATAGTCTTTTATAGGTCATTCGAAAATTCGGTGATGTCGTGTGGTGCCAATTTGCGGCAGGACCCTCAACTATATGATGCAAATTATTAAAGGTCCCCTACCGTGTGTACTCGGCATGGAATACCGGTTTTGAAACGAGTTGTCAGCTACGGAGCGCTTGAAATGCTCAGGGAACAAATGCTCTAAATTTTGAAAGGGAGCCTAGCACTGGTTCTCACTTTATGCTGAATTATTTGTGTCTCTACTAAGGGTTGCCTCCAGGTCAACACGCCATTTTAACCCTCTCACCCCTCCCGTGTCCCTATGTCATTCCCTCTTCCCCGTGTGTACCCCTTGTTCCCTCATTCCGTTCACATACTAAAAATAAAAACTTTTCGCTCCCGGGTCTGAAACTGAAATTGTGACCCGACGATCGGGGAACAAGTCGAGAATAAAATTTTATGAGCGATTTTAGCGTGCGAATTTCTTCGCTTGTTGGGTCTGCACTTGCGGGTGCGCGGAAAATCCTTCGGACGCTCCAACACTCGCAAGGGCGACCCTTACTAATCAATGTTGAAGCCATAAAATCACCAGGGGAACTCCGCCCCGTGTCTACGCAGTGGGAGATACCCCTGGAAAAAGAAAACACAAGAAAAGCAAAAGCCCGAAAAGCCAAACTTTTGAAACCTTAGAAATTAAACAGTGACACAACCGCCCGAAACGAAAACAGTCGACTCTAAAGCGGCTTCTCTCGACTGGTCTGGACTCGAATGCTGCATTGGGTCTTCTTCTTTTATACCCATGAACTACCTCTCCGCCAAGCTAGTCGTGGCTTAGTCCCCTGATAGCGGAAAATTTCAAATTTTCAAAACTTTTAAAACTTAAATCAACAACATTAATAACAAAATATATAAAACTATAAATGTAAACATTGCTACAATGCTGAGATAGAACACAATCGCCGTTGGTCATCGTCGATCAATAACATAGCCCATTCCTTACGATCGGGCTGCTTAGTGTGTCGCCAAAGAATAGTAAACAGCACAAAACCTCGTTTGTTACTTTTCTTGCCCGTCACTTTGCTTGCTCTCTTCTCTCCATTATTCAGTTATGCCACAACTGCATGCCAGAACAGGTCCTCGAAGTCCGAATCGTAACAAGACTCCCCCGTTTGAATTTTAGGCAAAGATTCCGCGTAACGTCCCGACCTGTCCGGACATGCAGTACAGAAATACATTTTTACAACATGCAAGTAATAGTTAATACATCGATTATTATTATTATACTACATTGGGCGTGCGCACCAAGATCGACGGCCGGGCACCGACTCAGTGGTAAAAATAAAATCGATGAAATTTCGCACATTTTCCCGGCCGATCCGGGTGCGCAGCCGTTTCTCCACAATACCTTATTCATTATTATAACAATACATATTATATCATTAAATTCATTTGGGGCCGACCGGATACCATGCTTAATATCACGATTATTCCATTGTGGTGCCAAAATCACCTCGTGCATGTCGGGCGGGTGGAGCGTGACGATCCAACAAATTATAGTCATGATACATTTTATTTTATGACCACTATAAATGGTACACAACATAATACTCGAGTCACGCTCCACCGGTATCCGATCGCCCATCCGTTAAGTTGGTCCCTTTTTTGACCTTGATTTGAATGTTTTCTCCATCTTAGATATCCTGTTAAAATCCCTGAAAATCTCGGGCTGTTACACCATGCTTCATGTTTTACTTGTACATATTTTGCAATAAACTTAATGAAAATCAATCCTTGGTTGTCTAGTGTTCGTTTTCTGGCAGCGGTTATATGTTTAAATGTTTTGTCCGGTCAATCGACCAACGTCCCACGCCGAGGCCTGCTGGGATCAAACCTACCCGTGTACAGCTTGTCTCTTATACTAACTAAAGGAAAGAGTGAGGGGTGCGATAGTAAGGTCCATCAAACTCGTAAAACTTAACACGCTCATAAAGGACAATCAATACCATCTGCTATCAAATTTACTTAATCAAACTACACCAACATAACAAATCAATTTATCAACAGCTAACAATAATACCGTCATTTAGGATTGAGAATCGGACTATTAACTTTCAAGGAAGTGTCTGAACCCTGCGGGTGCTACATTGGTCAAACCCGTTGCTGAACGAATTACTGCCATAAGAGGCCAAGGCCGGGTCAAATTTCGACTCGACAGTTAGACATTGCCACTCGACTCATTTCGTGCACATCATACTCATACTAAATTATTCTAGGGAATTAAACTACCGAGTGGGATTGCGATAGAAATATCGGCATGGCACTATGGCCTGTGAGCAGGTGTCACTGGTTGCCTCCCTGGAGGACCATGCAATCATACCACACGATAGACACGTGCGCAACCAATCGGGCGGGCACTAAGCTCTATAGCTTCTAGGGTCTGATCTGGACAAGGCCAAAATCGAAAAATTTTGGTCTGCCCTTGATGTTATGATAGCCTGGGCACGGTATTAGGAATTTGCGCCATGCAACTGCGTCCCCTTATTACACACAACTCTCTCTGTTAGTTTGTATGTACATTGGCTGTAAAACGCTATCTGCGACAAGCTAAACACGGATGGTCTAAAAATAATAACACATAGTAGCGATGGTGAAGCTAATATAGCTACCGCTCAACCAGCATCGTATGATTGTAAAGGCAACTCGCCCAGACAGCTTATTCGGCTTATTGCAGTTGTAGCGTAATTATTATTGTTTAGTATTGTTTTTCTCCAAATAACCATCTGTTTACGGTTTAAAACAATCACGGCCAGAGCAAATGGCGGTCGGTTATAAATTTTCCTTTGTACACATTATGCGAAATGTATATAAGTAATAGTTGTAGCATAGGCAGCAGTGCGTTCAAAGATTTGCACGCACAGTTTGTGACGAGTTCAAACGAGTGCGACAGCACGAGTTTGAACGAGTTATCGTGCGTACAAATCTCTGAACGCACTGTTATCTATGCTACAAAGCTAACCGTGCATTCAGACAATTGTATGCACGGCTTTAACTGTATAAGCTATCTTACAAATATTGTTTAAACTTACTCGTAACTGACCTAAATGAAAATTGGAAACCCGATTCGATCAATTTTGCACTTTGGCGGTTTACAATCGTAAAATTTCGTTTGGTTTTGAGCTATGGGCGTCGCCACCAGGGGGCGGGCAGTGGGGTCCCGTGCCCCCAGTTTCGTATTGGTACCCGCTCCTACCCCCCCCCGCCCCCACCCCACAGTTTGCAACTGCAGCAATCTTGTTTTTCATCATGCTAAGGTAAGCAATATATAAATTCTATTAATTAAAGATCGATAGAAATATCATAAATTAAACAAAAACACAAACTTCTAAAATAAAAATAAACCAAATAAGGTTTCTTAAAATTTTATGAATCAAACTTAAAGTTTTTCTACAATCTTTAATATGAATCTTCTCAAGTTTTAAAAAATTTCATTTTGAAACTTCTGAAGCATACCTATATAAAATCATAATGTATATTACTCATTAGCTGACGTTTAACATAAGTTTTGCACCTAGTGAAAAAATGTTATAAGTGCGCTACCCTGTAGCAACAATTAATAGGTGAAAATAGCATGTAGCAACAATTAATAGGTGAAAATAGCAATATTTATGATAAAATTTTTTAGCCGCGTTCTATCTTATTGTACTAAATTTACAATTTATATACAGGCAAAAATGCGTTGGCGCCGAAGTACTAACATAGCAAGGATTGTAGACTGTAGCTCCGAACGATAAGCAAACTATATTATTCAATAACTGTTATTTTATTGACATTTAAATTCAAATCAGACAACAATGTTTTGCTACATATACTTTCAGAAATTTCAAAACATTTCTAAAGTTCTAAATTACAAGAAAATTTCTTTAAGCGATGTTTTAAAACCTGCCAAAATAGTGTATGAACCTCTCATTTTAGGTCAGAAATTTCCGGAAATAGGCGTTTGTCCGTCACTATCTGTAATTTGGCTAGTTTTCAGGACTTCAGAATTATCCTGTAGCTAATGTGCCAATGTTGAGTTTTTGAATCATAATTAGTTTTAGTTATTATTATTTAGTTTATTAGACTAACTAACTCTATAACTCAACACTAAATTTATAGAACAAAATATTATCCATTATTGTGATATGATCCATTATAACATGCATATGCAATTCTAAGACTGCCCCTCTAAGATAATACCCATTGCTTACTGGAACAAAATCGGATTTGTGGTCGGCATACGCATTACCAAAGCTGTAGATAGATCTTATCTTCAGAGCTTAGCACCATGTCCTGACCTTGCCAAATGTGAGTACTTGTTGTACGTCTATCTTCATTCCTACTCCAGTCTTCCTCATGTCCGCACACTATGTAGTTTGTAGTCTATTGACCGCCAGCCCTGACTGGTGTATATCTCCTTCAGCATCATGTTCTATGTTTATAGCATTATTACACGACCACTTCACAGCAACGGGCGCACATGATGTGAGCGGCGACAAAGACTACACACACAACTCTCTCTATAAAGTTTGTATGTACATTGGCTGTAAAATGTTTTCTGCGACAAGCTTACCGCGGATGGTCTAAAAATAATACAACCTAGTAGCATGGTGAAGCTAATATAGCTACCACTCAACCAGTATGGTATGATTGCCAAGACAACGCGGTCAGACAAGATATTCGGCTTATTGCAACTGTAGCGTAATTATTATTGTTTTATTTTGTTTTTCTCCAAATAACCATCTATTTACACTTTACAACAATCACGGCCAGAGCGAATGCCGGTCGATTATGTTTCTTCGTTTGTACATATTATGCGAAATTAAACTTACTCGTAACTGATCCAAGATGAAAATTGGACACCCGGCTGGATCAGTTTTGCATTTTGGTCGTTTACAATAAAGTAAAATTTCGTTTGGGTGTGAGCCAGGGGCGTCGCCACCAGGGGCGTGCAATGGGGCTCCATGCTCCCAGCTTAGTAGTGGTGCCGCTCCTACCTCCCACAGTTTGAAAATGCGACAATATTGTTTTTCATCATGCTATTGTCAGATAACTACTTGAATTGACCCCCACGATGAGTGGGTGCCCCCTCTCCCCAGTTAAAATTTTCTGGTGACGCCGTTCTATATGAGTGATGATTACGAAACGAAATTGTGTTTCAGCATAACTGTGGCTAAGTGGAAATTGGTCATTAAAACCGATCCATTATCCGCAATTTTTATTTCGGTGGATTGCTATTGAACAAAATTTCGATCGGTTTCAAACGATAGTTAAAAAACACTTTATTCAATCGTAATAATCATTTTTGACCATGACTGTATTTAACCAATAATATAAGCTGTTGTTGGAATTAAAGTACAGGCACGATGCACGGTTTCACAAGCTTTGATTTCAGTTTTTGTAACTAATCGTCAGATAACCGCTGTTTATCTCGCACTCAAAGAAAAAGATAATCTTGCTGTATTGCAATTTTTACTCATTTTTACTCAATTGAATTGCCCCAAAATTTAATCACTTATGTAATTTTGGGCGCTGATCACGAATCTGGCCTTCGTTTCCCTGCATGACCCCTGGTTCCCGAGATATGACCTATTGAAGTTGGCCATGTGTTTTGCTGCGCTCGTTCGCTCAATCACTGTACGTCGACTCGGCAGCCGTCAGTAACTTGATGTGAGAACGCATCGCGTATAATGATAACGCGTATGTACAGTATATATATTATACGATAATGTGCAGCACGCGTACGCAATATGTAGCTCCCGGGTTAGACACATAACGTAGTATGCAAACTTGTACACCAGCTATTGGGAGAGAAAATTTACTGAGAAAGATTTTTTCACACCCTTATCTGTCGTTTGCATCCTTTTTTACTGAGAAAGATTTTCTCACGCCCTTGTCTGTCGTTTGCATCCTTTTTTCTTGTTCGAAGTTGCATTTGTGTCGATGGCTGTTTTTGGACATGCCTACCCTGTTGCTTTCACCGTGTACGACATCAACGATTTGTTTCGTTTCAAATCTGACAATGCAGGGTGTATAAATGGCCTAATTGAGATTGGTGTCCTGAAGGGAAGAAGGTGCTGCCAGCGATTATGCCAGTTGGGAGAATGTCAGGTAAGCTTCAAATGCAATATTTAACCCGTGCCTCACCCGGCTCCATCCATTATTCGAGTTTAAATAATTCAGAGTATTCTGACAGTTTTTTATTTTCTTTTTATGTCAGTGGAGGCGGAGGTGATGATCGAAATTCAAAATTTTTTTCAGCGAACGGTTTCTAATGACCCTACAGTTTCATTTCCAGCAAAAAGTAAAACAAACGAAAATTTTCTTCGCTTCACGCCAAAATAACCCATTGTTTTACAGCATGTTGTTTGTGTGCCGTCAACCGGTAATAAATGTGGTACAGCAGCTATTCGTTGACCAACTTCTTCGGGTTTACCCCAAAAAATACCCCAAATTGTTTCTATGGTCAATTTTCTAATGTCATTCGGGACCCGCCACTGAGCCCTGGGAAAAACGCAAATTTGTCGATGGATTTATACAGAGTTAAACAATGTACCCCAGCGCACAATGAAATTTACACAGATTACAAAATACATTTTGATGGATAATCTGGATACTGGTATTTCCGCGGAGCACTGTTGTTCACCGGCCGGCAGGTTTTGGAAGCTCCGTCGGCCGATCCGCTTCCTCGAAAATTCACGAAAATACTTTAATTTCCCTCCATAATTGCAGTCATAGGGGATTGCCCGAGCCTAATTGTTATTGTTTGCTCGTCAGTACCGATCAGATGTTTGAATTCGAGTTAACTTTCAAACTTTTCACTATTTTACATAATAAAAATGCATATGCACTGCATCAATTGTAACAACTGAGCATTGGTAATTATAGCTGAACAGCAATGCAAGTCGCAATAAGAAGGCTTAAAAATAAAATAAAAAATATATGCGATGCGTTCTCACATCAAGTTACTGACGGCTGCCGAGTCGACCTACAGTGACTGAGCGAACGAGCACAGCAAAACACGGGGCCAACTTCAATAGGCTATATCTCGGGACCCAGGGGTCATGCAGGGAAACCGAGGCCAGATTCGTGATTAGCGTCCCAAATTACTTAAGCGTGTAAATTTTGGGGCAATTCCTTGGGGTGTCATTCTGCTTCACCTCCGCCGCTCACATTTATCTGTGAATGCTGCAATAAGCCATTGTTTTCAGAGTACCAAAAAACCTATATATAAACTATCCAGTATCCGTGAGCAGCTAAAACTGCTATCCATTATCAACAAACAAATAGACTGGTTCAAGATATAACAGAGACAGTCATTGTTTGTTATTTCATTTCTATCAGTAATATAAACATGATGTATATGCCTCTGCGAGTTTGTGTATTTTATCTACATACAGCAATATAATATATTACAGCATATTATATGTTTTAGCGTAAAACTTCGTCTGCAAACGATTACATAAATGGCGCGGTTATAAACGTAGCAAGTTGTTTACATTTATTTGTTCGTTTGCGTGTAGTTTGGGATTAAATTTCTTGCGAATAGTACGATTCTGTAATATTAAATGCTTCCTTTCCTGTGACCGTTGGGCTGCCATTGTTCTAGAAAAATTTTGTGAATTTGTCTGACAGTACGTTCAGAGTATGATAGGATTTAGGTTATCTGTCTTGCCTTAAACAATGCTAAGTTAAGCGTTATGCAAATTTTGCATGTTTTTAGTGTTCCAGTTACGCAATGTCATTGCTGTGATGTGCCTTCCCGTCAGCCAAACTATTATGAGATATTTATAGACACAGGGATATCATTTATTGCTATCTTTTATAAATTTGGGAGGCGAGGTCTGGTAGTTTTAGAATTTCCGCTCTTCTTGTTGCATAACTGTCACATGCTTGTGCTGCCTTGCAAAATTTTTGGGATATTCTGTTTTAATTCTCTTCAGTAAATTTTTTATAAGGAGTACATCCGCTTTTCGAAACCAAAATTGATAGTATATTTTTTACTGAGTTACCGATAGTAAGCTAAAAATCGACAAATTACATAAAAATTGCAAATTGTTTTAGATTTAATACATTAGTAAAGTTTCCGACCTGATTTTTTAGCAGTTTCAAAAATGATGAATTTTAATATTTTTATGCATCATGCCAACCCTGTGGTACCCTAATTTCTTGCGCACTGGCAAAATGCGAAATCGCCTGGTTGATGGCCTATGCCGAATTATATCGAATAGAAAGGTTGCTGCTAAAAACCGGTCATATAAGTTTTTGTATAAGTTACCAGTATAGCAATAATTTATAATTTTCATTTGTAGCAATTCCGGGTATAACTTGCTCATAATGAAGGCAGTTTGTAATCTATGGTCATACAGTTCGCCTCGCTAATATGTGTGAACCTACATAGCTTCGACATTGACACATAAATTCACCATTTATCTAAATTCTAATGAACAGAATCAACGTAATAACAATGTGTTGATTCCTGATTTATTGATAAGCACTATATTAGAAAAACTTTCGGCCACGGCTAAGTGTTTGAATAATTGATTAGACACTTTGCAGCGCTAAATTTTTGCGATAAACATATATATCTTTTGTAGGAACAGCAAAATGAACAACATATAATACAAGTTATAAAATAATTTATATCTAGTAATCTATAGCTAGCCCAGAGGTTTATCTGATATCAAGATTTTTCGTTTCCAATAAAATAGAAGAAGCTTGCCAGAAGAGGAATGGCAGAAGTTTTATTACTAATAAAATCCATAAAATATTCAACTGGGTATATCAGTATATTTCTACACATACCTTATTTCTTAAAGAAAAATACTTCACATAAACATCCGATCGAAACTGCAGCTTCTCACGTGCTAATGATCATTCGCTTGGCCGTATGTCGAATTGTCGTACCGTATTGTCGAAATCGGTTAAATTATCAATCAATGAAATAGGTTTAAAGCTAATTAGAGGCCACACCGAATGAGCTATTGCGTGTAAGAAACTGAGGGCGCTATACAACATTGCGCGACATGATGCAGCATACAGGCCCATGATCCGAGGTCCCATCGGATTCCCGGGATCTCTGCTACCATCTATTATATTATATCGTATTTTAGACACCATAGTGCTTCTGATGACATTTTCAGATGCCAAACATAGGCAGTGTAGGTTCGATAATAGTATAGTGTAGACTACACCATGAAATTTATAATTTTTATATTATGTCAACTACATTCAGCCTTGGATGGTGTGATCTATCCTAATGGGGGACACAACGTCTATATATGGGGGCTTTTATAACGCAAACGCCGCATTACTGTGATCTCGATGCTTTGGAAATGGGCTCCCGAGTTACGAATGTAGTGAGCAGTTTGTTTAAACTCTGGGGGGGGGGGGTTGATAAGTTTTAGGAAAAAAATCAGAATGTTATTGGTCTCCAGCTTATCGGGGTTTTACACTGGTAATAGGCCTATGGCTAAGGGGAGGGGGTGGGGTAAGGGAGGGCGGTGCCTCGCGTGTGACTATCCGTGCCCCAGTGTGAGGGATGGCCGATAATGAAGAGAATCGGCGATCGAGATATGGGCTTATAAATCTCGGTACACTTTTCTAACATATATAGGTATATATGTCGATGTACATACGTATTTATATTAGGTGGGATTATTAAGTTATTAAGCTAGTTTATTTCTAGGAAAAAGTGAGTGCGCTTTATGACATTCCGCATTCCGTTAAATATCAAGCAGGCTATAAGTGCCGGATCGAATCTAAAGCTTTCTAAAAGTGGGAGTGTTGTCAAAATAGTGGGGGGGGGGTTAAACCCCAACCCCCAAAATCTACGCCCATGGTAGTAAGTCATTCTTGTAACTTGACAGTGTTTAACGTTTCATAGATTATGTTTCATCACGATACAAAAGTGCAGATTTACCGCTGCAGTGACATGGCTATGAAAATTTTGACCTTGGCTTAATTAACCCTTGGTCAATAAAGTGACACATTTCTCACACCATACATAGAGAATCATTGTACCAATCGCGTTTGTGCTGCATAGTGCGTTCGCACGTAGGTTGTTATTCGAGTGAGGAGCATAGAAACAACTCCTAAATAGCACAGTTGTTACCGCACTATGTTTGGAGTAAAACCACACAGGATTAATGCACAACTGCAGTAAAATTTCGTTCAAGAATGTATGAAATAGACTTTACTTAGGACGTAAAAAATCAATTTAGCTGTGCTATTTAATATGTCGGTTGAAAAAGCGTTTCTAGAAGAATTATTCCATTATACATTTTATTGTATTTGCACAGATATCACTTTATCGTAATAGTTCCACCTCCCCAAAACAGTGTCATAGCGTTTATTTAGTCAATTGTTTATGTCAATTTAGCGTTATTGCGACAGATTAAAAACAGAGATGCTTAAAATAGCAGTATATTTAGACGAACATCTACTATTTGGGCGGGTAAGATGACAAAAGTACAACGGTCTTTCAACATACAGTTTTATCTCAAACGATGTATTGTGATTTCAATATTTCTGATATCTTCATTCTTTCTGCTTGACTATTTCTACGACTACTTATCGATATGGGTGTCCCAATCAATTTTGTCCAGTAGTTACGGTGAAACAACTGCTCGCGATCATGTATGGGAAAATATGATTGTTGCAATGCCAAGGTAAGCAATATATAAATTCTAATTAAAAATCGATAAAAATATCATAAATTAAGCAAAAACGCAAACTTCTAAAATAAAATAAATAATTATGAATCAAACTTAAACTTTTTTACAATGTTTAATATGAATCTTCTCAAGTTTTAAAAAAATTTCATTTTGAATCTTCTGAAGCATATATACCTATATAAAATCATAATGTATATTACTCATTAGCTGACGTTTAACATAAGTTTTGCACCTAGTCAAAAAATGTTATAAGTGCGCTACCCTGTAGCAACAATTAATAGGTGAAAATAGCATGTAGCAACAATTAATAGGTGAAAATAGCAATATTTATGGTAAATTTTTTAGCTGCATTCTATCTTATTGTACTAAATTTACAATTTATATACAGGCAAAAATGCGTCGGCGCCGAAGTACTAACATCGCAAGGATTGTAGACTGTAGCTCCGAACCATAAGCAAACTATTATTCAATAACTGTTATTTTATTGACATTTAAATTCAAATCACCCAAAGATGTTTTGCTACATATACTTTCAGAAATTTCAAAACATTTCTAAATTACAAGATTTCTTCAAGCTATATTTTAAAACCTGTTAAAATAGCGTAGGTACCTCTGATTTTATGTCAGAAATTTCGGAAAATAGGCGTTTGTCCGTCACTATCTGTAATTTGTCTACTTTTCAGGACTTCAAAATTATCCTGTAGCAAATGTGCCAATGCCGAGTTTTTGAATCATAATTAGTTTTAGTTATTATTACACAGTTTATTAGACCATTATGGCAGAACTAACGTCCCTATCGTGCAATATTTTAAATAAACATACTTTGGTCGTTGATGGTCATGGCTAATTGGTCTGTCAAATATTTCGTCCGCTTGAAAAACGAATTTATCACTTTAATGAAAAACAAGCAATTGTTGGTCAGGACATCTATATATACTCATTAATGCTGACGAATTTCAAAACAAATATCAATCGCTAAATAATTTTCTTACAATAATTTATTTTAGGTGTCCCAAAGACGAAAATTTACTGTATTATTACTCATATGAAGGGAAGAAGCACTACGCTACAGCCGCATTTGACACCAAATTAGCAGTTTATCTCAAATATTTCAATTTGTGTTCCGAAAATACAAAAAATTCAGCAACAAGTACTGACAACGCTGATAATGACGATCGTTTTGTATTAAACGCAAGACCAGTTTTCATCACTGCGTTTTCGGCTAATCATTTTGATGTAAGAAAGTGTTGTAAATTTACCATTAGTACATGTGTAACATAAAAATATTGACGTTTATGCAAATCAGGCATCTGGTGAACGCTGATTTATATTATTGTGATGATTGAGTCCATATTAACTGAAGCAAGATCATTTCCTACAGTTCATTTTGTTGAGTTTAGTTTATACGTTCGTGGCGTTTTCGATAGGCGTTGTAGTCTATTAAATAACGCTGCGTTGTCGCTCACCAGGTATTGGCGATCTTCTATTACGCCTTATTGTTTTGTTTTATTTGTTAAATAAATGTTGCTTTGTGGGACTGCTCTCAGGCTCAACCTACATGCTACCATAGCGATCGCCCAACTTGAATGCAATAGCCGTTACAGAAATATTTGTTTACAATTGTACTGAGGCTTTTGAATCACTTTGAGTGATCAGATAGCTTAAATACAAGATAATATTGTTTTGTAGGAAAGCAACAATTACCGAACATGCTGAGTGTGCAAACCGAAATATTAGCTGCTATAATACCTGAATAATAATCGGTATTTACACAAATAGATATTTGTGCTGTTCGCCTATGAAAACCAACGCTTGTGTTAACATTATTCTGTGTTAACGCCGCGCATAATTCCTATATACACAGAAGCAACAAAATGTTAATTCCACTACCAGTATCTAGATTTAAAATTCTTTTACTGAAACATTAGTTTTCAGGCTGTACAACTTGGATTAAACTAATTTTATAACCAACTTTAATAACCAATTCCGATAATTTTGACATACATAGTACAAATTAACTATTTTTTATTAAATTATGTAAAGTACGTTCCTGAGAACTCCTGCTGTTACGTGACGGTTTATTCGCCATCGCACAGCTTTTTGGGTTTTTTTTCAGGAAGCCATCGACTGTGTCTTGCGTTCTTTTGCAACACATATCCAAAATGAAACTGTTATCGTTTACGATATGGGCTTATCAGGCCGGCAACACAGTAAAATTTTTCAGAAATTCCCGTTTATCAAGGAGATTATTCCAGTAAATTTTTCATTTTATCCGCCGTATGTTGGCCGACTCGAAGAATATCGGTGGAAGCCTTTGGTTATTGCTCACGCACTACGGACGGCACCTGCGGTATGGTGGATGGACACGTCGGTAGTGTGGCGGAAGAGTAAGTAAATTTCTAGGTGCAAGTTTTAGATCTTGAGTTTTTGGAATATGAAATTATAGGTTTCTAAATTTACGTTTTTAAAATCATTTGTCCTCTTAGAACATGAATATAAAGTAGCACCGACTGACTTTATTAAAGTCATACATATTGTGTATATACTTTGATAGAATCACATGAAACAGAATATTCTATCAGTACGTGAACGTAACAAAAATTATTTCTCTCATCATAAGAAACCCAAACATATCACCTGTGACATTTCATATACTCGAAAAACTACCTATGGCTGTCCAGGAAGCCGGCTATTCGAAATGAAATTCAAATCTGAATATTATACTAGCGAACATATACATGCATAGACCCAAGTTGATTACCGAGATAATGCCGGATTTCAGAAAAATTTGTAAAATGTTTTGATAAGCGATGGGTTCTTAACACCCGTCCGAGCCATAGACCATTTAGTTTCAAGATAATAATCTCCACAATATGGGCGTTTTTGGTGATAATTTTCAGCTATAATAATTTCAATCGCAGAAGATGTGGCAAATGTCAAGCTGAGAGGTGTATACTAGTAGATTGTGTCGTCACCTAAATATATGCCTAAATACACCTAAATACAAAGCTCAACCCTTCGAAACATGAGCTACTGTGTATTTTGTACGATGTTGAATAAACTTTTGCTGTGTTGCTACACTGAACATACGTTTGTCCTTAAAAGAAATTTCTTTGATTTTGGCACCGCAAGATCTTCTTTTAATGTTCAAGGAACTATTCTTTGAAACTTCAATGATAATTCTTAATAAGATATATCTTTAAAAGATGATTCGTTTTGCATCACCAGATACTCTTCTAAAGTTTAAGGAACTGTTCTTAGAAATTTTAAAGATAATTCTTTATAAGACTATTCTTCAAAAAGTAATCCTTTGAAATATCAAATAAGTTTCTTTGAATTTTAAATCAATCTGGTGCAAAAAATTAAAGAAACTTCTTTTAAACTTCATAGAAATAATTTTCAGCGTAGATTGAACCAGAATTGTTCTGGTGAAATACTCGTCTGGTTGCCACTAATATGTATAGGAGCTGCTACTTGGTTTTTAACACACCTCGCACAGCGACCGTTCAAAAAATATGCGAAACTATGCAGTACACGATAAACATTGTTTGCATAACACTTAGCGATTTACACAGGGTTCATTTCGACTCATTGTGCCGGAAAGCGTTAAACCTCTGCCTAAGCTTAAGCTTGGGACCTTTATTATATGAGCCAAATACTAAGTCTAAAAGTCGGGGGGCAACACTATCAGCTCAGTCATATTGTGTCGATATTTCTTGAATTAAATTCTTTTAACTGCTATTAATATTCTTTTGTTACAATATACAATAGGTCATAGTTTGGGTTGCCTGCTAAAATGATCTGTATATATCAGGTCTACAAAGGTCTACACATGACTGATTTTGCGCTGAAATTAACATGTTCTATATATAGTTTTAATCTAATCAAGATAGCTCAAGAGCCACACAACGTCGACTGTGTTCAAGTCGAAGCTACTACCGTACGCAATGCATACTTTAAGCTGTACAATTGGTAAGCATTACATTAAAATATTGAACAGATAACCTGTCTCGAATTTATCACGATATAACCACAAAACGACTTGGTGCTCATTTATCGGTTAGCGGCCCGACTGGTCACGGTATTTTTGCAGCGACACATCCGGAAATGTATAATTATTTGCCGATCGACGTGGAATATGCGCACAGTCTAGACATGGCTGGTGCTACATTTCAATTGATTTTTGCTACCAAAGCTGTAAAGGTAATAATGATTTGTGTTTTGCTTAAGATTTATCACTGTCCTTTCATGTAGATGAAAAAATTAAAGAGCAATTTCATATTTTTTGATTCAGCATTTAAAAACTACAGATGTGAGTACACCGTAACGATTATTTGTCTTTAATTACACATGAGAAACATGAAAGTATTTTACTTGTGGAACATTGATCGCCCATTAGCTCAAATTTTCATTTTGTATCTGCCCATTTAGGCAGTATAATTTATATGATGTGCATTATATTCCCGAAGATCATCGTATGAAAAGATGTTATATAATGAAAAATTAACCATTCGGCTAATATTCAACTTAATTGTGCTGTACATTCGTCAGCAACTAATTGGATATGCACGGACACTCACTCAACCAGGTTGGTATGTTGAAATAACTCGGAATTTCTCGCAATTCACGTGCAGTTCTAGACAATCGCGGTCTTTTTTGTGATACCCCGGATCCGAAAATAACCATTTGTGAAGGAATGTTGAATTACAGCGATAATGTTTGTACCATTCGATTCAGCTCGAGCAGCGTATTCAGAAAGTGCCCGTTTCGGCCATTTTTATTCTTTTATTTGATTACCCTTTCCGCCTAAAAATTTCAAAAATTATACACAATTCGAAAGGAGTTGAGAGCTGAGTCAAACTATATTGGTTCGTAGGTTAACGGCCTAGGAGTACGCTAAGGCTTAGGCTTAAGCTTACGTCAACTAATGAATGAGCGTGTCCGTAACCCATGCCTCGATTCAGCTAATTTATAAACCGTTCGACTGAGATCATAAAAGTGGTCGGAAACATATATTCATACATTTATTGAAAATTAATTTATGACCCTGAATACCAATCAGAAACTATTCTAAGTGGTATGGCACAAAATGTAACTCTGTACCGTCAAAATTCCATTTTCGGTCGGGTGTATAAGCGAAAAGACTCGACCATTGCCTATTGTGTTGCGTGATACCATAGTCGTGGGTACTGGGCTGCAATATTGTGGCTGCATTCATGTCAGTGTAGAAAAAGTGTTACGACTACTCTTTTTAACACTTTTCTTGGTTAGAGAGTGCATTACATTATGCATTATCTCGGTGATATTGCTGGACTAGAAAGCCGAGTATTAGTGCGATGTGAAATGCTCTAGATACCAAGAAGTATTATTAATCAATAATTGTCCATTTTTAGGAACGACACAATTTGCTTAAGTATTTTATTTTCATTCAAGCGGCGTTTGAGTTACATTCGTCAATTCTCCACGTTAAACTTCATTGTTTTCAGGCCAACATTCTGAAATGGTGGATTCTTTGCGCGCTTCAAGAAGACTGTTTCGGCAGCAAGGTTGTCGATATGCGTCGAAGCCTGTTGCACTGCCACTTTCAACCTCACGATTCGTACAATGTTTATGGTCGTTGTCATCGATTTGATCAGTCGGCACTAACAATATTGCTTGCAAACTATCACAAATATAACGCTTCAGCATATTATACAAGAAATCTAAATTTTACTATAAGCAGAGGGTGGTGTGGATGGAAGGGGTTGACTTAACGTAACGGGGCACTGGGGTACTTCATAAGACGCACGTGCAGTAGCGCTGCACTTAGTCTTGCTGTGACATCATCAATACTAACGTGCCTAAGTGAAAGATTTGGCTAAATGATCGTCAGTTTTATCATATATAGTATACACGTTTATTGCCATTGAACTCTTCTTCGGATGTGTTTAATTGCGAAGGCGTAGATTCATGTTGATCATTCGCCTAAAATCTTTAAGTTAGAATCGGGACCCTTCAGCATAGGTATCCTAGGGCTGAAACCCAGGCCAAATATGAATTTTTGTCATCCTGACAATAAAATTTTATTATTCCCTGTAGCATATATAAGTTATATGTTTCTCGCTGTTATATTCGAAGTTATCTTATTTTATCATAATACACATCCAAAAATTTATAGCACATAAAAAATTGAGTTTCAACTTGACAGTCATCCCCAAATAATTCAGTAGGAATCTGCGCCACTGTTCAATGACACCGCTAATGCATCATTTACCTAAAGATGTATGCATATAGGGCCGAATTCTGTCATGCATTTATTACACAGTTTAAGCCTATAGCGTTTCTGTTAAATGTTGTGACCTCTTCGTGTAAATGGTGATCAGAAGCGCGTTTCATCGCCGTTTCAGGTTCAGTGCGAGTATTCCAATAGGATTAGTAAATTACATATAGATTCTCGAAATAACTTAAAAGGCATACTTATGCTACCGCACACTTACTAAAAAGTTATCCGCCAATTCTGTTTGAGATAAGATAAAAGTATTTCTTATGGGTAATTTTGTGGGTTGAAAATGTTGAAGTGTTTAGGCATTATTCACAAACAATTGTTATCATATGAAAATATATAAAGTTGCCTAAGCGAGAATAAGAAAGCTTAAAACCCTAAGCCTTTTTATGTCTATAAAACTGGTCGCTCTGTGCCCCAGTGTAAGGTACCTCTGTTGCCTAGTTTCATGTATAGTTGTCGAAATTTTTTATGTCAAAATTTGTATATGTATCCATTTTGACCGTCAAAGACAGTATGGTAAGGAAGAGCAGTAATACATCGCCGTGTCTAAAATGGATAAGAATTATAACCAGTTTGTACTGGTAAATTTCCTATTGAAGTATAATTATGCACCTTAAATGTGAACGTAGGATGTTTATCAAAAATGGTCGTGTGAAATTATTTTTGTTTATATATTCTGTATTTAATATGGCAACATATATTCTGTAATTAAAAGTGCTGTTATATGAAGACTTTTAGTTTTGAGCTACATATTTAAGTTCGTGATGTATTAAAAATAGATCATCAAGAAAAATAGCGTAGTTCGTACCCATCGGCATGCCAATTTTTCGACAAACGACACATTTACAGAATCTGGCAGAAAACACAGTTCCGAAAGTCTATAAGTTTTAATAATTTCTGTACATCCAAACGACGTATAACCAAATCTGTCATACTCGACTTACTTGGCTGATCGAATAACTGCAGTATGTCTGTATTTAGTTAACCAAAAATAGCCGTGCAGTTATGCAGCAATGGTCTCCCCAGTTATCTTCACAGCCCCATACCATAAAACTAATGCTTTAGTTAATATAAGGTTTAATGTAACAGGTTACGCAGCTGACTCTTCCCGAACAGGTAAACCACAGATGGCATATAGTGATGCTGTGAATGCTTATACCACAAACCCTGTTGTGCCTGAAGCAGGCAACATAGGACGAGCTCCTCTTTCTGGAGCCTGACTTGGCTCTAAAAGTCTCCCCAAGTGTGCGTTTTCGAGTGGAAGAATGCACTGGTCTTGGAGGCGCTCAAGTTCGCACTTAAGGAAGTGCTATTCATCAAAAACTTAAGCTATATATTGAGAGCAAATGCATATCAAATATTTAGATACGTTAAATATTTGGCGTGCTGAGTGACTTTAATGCTGGGCCGTTACATGGGACACCCTGTATAGTTATGTGTTTGTGGCGTAGTGTTGTGAACACAATATTGTTAACAATTGCTTGAGCGAAAATTTAATTTCATTGTTTTCAAATATGCCAATATATCATCCACGTTAAAACTGATGGCGGAGGATCTAAAAGTTCTATCAATTTTTATGGTGTACTACGTAGAACCAATAAATTTGAAAATTTATGGGTGTTAAGGTCGATGCGCTCAGTAATTTTGTGTGTACTGGTCTTATTACCTAGAATTTGAAAATTTTAGTGTGTTAATAAGAGACATGCACCTAGTTAGCAGGTGCAATCAAGATTCAGTAATTATAATTTTGTGAAACTGAGTTTATCCTCTTCATTCAGTTTTAAATTGGGCTATCTACAAAATTTAATGTGGAACAATCAAAAGTAGAAACATTTGAACGTTACAGCAGCGAGATAATGTGTTCCGTTTATTCAGTCTCGGGGAAGTATCAATTATTCAGCATGTATTAAGTTTACAGTATTCAACAACAGTGAAACAATAGTTTTACAGTCGTTTGTTAATTAGGCTAAGGACGTAATCTAGGTTGTATGAAACGGCCATATTTAGTACATTAGAAATAGCTAATATAGTACGGAACGATATAGGGTTTGTGAAGTTTTTGTAATATATAAAAGTAAAGAAGTTTGTGCGTAGTTGTGGAAGCTGTGAGGCCAAACAGATTGTAAAATCTGCCTTTCGTGATGTTTTGTGTATAGCTATGAATTATATATGTAGCATAACTTTTTGTTGTGCCTAGCTCATCAATTATAGTACAATGTAAGAATGTTTTACACAATAGACTGAAAATGTGAACAGTTTTGTTAACCGTAAGTACACCAAATTGTTTTTGTAATTTCCTCATTTCATATAATATATTACTGGTTATTTTCCATTATCTTCAGATTGCTTTTGAATATCGCAGTACGTTGCACTGTTCCAACTTTGATCTCGTGCATTCTTGAACAATTTCAGCAGCGAATATTTATTAACGATTCGGTTGTCGTTATGTGTGCTCTGAAATTGTAGGTTACAACAGTTTAACTAACCCTGTTCATACATTTGGTCTTCCATGAAATACAAATGTCCTCAAATGTGAATTCAATTTCTTCCAGTTTCAATAACATGCTTATAATTTCGTGTCGCGAAACTACAACAAAACGAAAATTGGAACTTGTATTATCACGAAAGTATTGAAAAACATTGTCTCACCGCCAACTTAGACAGGCACGTGTTAATATCTAATACCAACTATTAAGCTGCCATGCATCACTAGCTATAAGCTACGTATTCTAGTGCGTATACAATGGTACTGGTTGCAACATATGGCGGACCACGGCGATGACATTCTGGATACATAAAGCTACTTATTTGTGTCCGTTAAGAGTTTCTTACAAAACCAGCGGTTCTTGCCAAATGGTTTCTTTTACAGAGTAATATGTACTAGGACCAGTTCTGGCCCTAAGGGATCCCAGCTGCATCACTA